>JAOQMR010066827.1:0-20252 GCA_027563865.1 Erythroxylum pelleterianum | reverse complement strand
TGTATGATCGATTGAGAACTTTTGAAGTGTTAGGTTTAGATGTGTGTTTCTGCTGGTGTTATGGGTTCCGGACGGGAAGTCCGATGATTCTGAATTGTGTTTGGACATTTTAGAAGTGTATTTTGAACCTCTACAGATTTTTGGGCTGTTCAAAATACAGCCGTTATGCTGCCCGATTTTCGGTAAAAATCGGGTTAAGAATAAGAATAAGAAGTTAGTTTGTTAACGATGAAATTTGCATGATTAAGACAAATTGTATGAATTAAGTGTTATATGAGGATAAATTTCCAAAAGGGAAATAATATATTTGGGAATAAGTTTGAAGAAAGAGAAAAAGGAATGAATGAAAAAAAGAAAAAAAAATAATATCAGGATTTTTCGGATTAGTCTTAGTGTTTCCAACGTATCGCGATATGCTTTTCTAAGACTATGGTTAGCGGATGTCGGACATTTGTTTCAGTTGGATTCCGAATTCGATTTGCTGCCGTTTCGCTCACATTCGTTTTCCGATTTGATTCGGTTTGTATGCCGATTCGCGACTTTCAGCACTTTGTTTCCGTTTTCCGGTTGGGATCCAGTTTCCAAGATTGGGTCCCAACACCTAACATCCCTTTTACTCATAATCTTGCCAAATCGAGCAGTCCTAGTGTGATATCACTCCACAAACTCTAATTATTTGGGATACACAACCTAAGCAACATCACCTACTCATACGATCATATCTCTGAACTTCGACATCCAAAATTCGCATACTTTACATCATTGGAAAGCTAGAAGGACAAGCTACAACTTCTATGAAGACAACTTGATCAAATTCACCCTAGATTAATGCAGTTTTTCTCTCAAAGCTAGAACAAAATTCCTACCCCTATGAACACTTAAATTTTGCAATGTAAAAACATGAAATGCCATAAGCAACCATAATGTATAAATACTTCATTCACATCAAAATAAGAGTCTTACAATGCTTTAGTGGGCATTTCAAGCCACCTTACAACATAATCCAAAATACAAACGTGATAAGAAATACAATTTCTCAAAATGCGACTAAAGCATTGTTTTACAAAATCTAGCTTCAACAGAACAAAACATGCAAGTCGGAGTGATGCCTTGACGATCGACTCGATCACTCAAAATGTTGCTCATCGCCTACAGATGGGAAGGAATGGGGGTGAGCTTAATGCTCATGGGTAATAGTTTTATAACGAGAAACAAGCAAAAACCCTTGAATTATTCATTTCCATAACAAAATTCACATTGAAAACCATGCAACATATATTTCCCAAATTCACAACTTATCAAGCAATTCATAACATCAAACATAATGAATTAATCAAATTTGTCACAAATACACATAAGCACATCGGAATGGTTTGGGTGGATCCAAAAACAAAACTTATTACACATTTCCAAATAGCCGTGAACTTAGAGGAGTCCACGAAGGAGCTTCATGACACTAGCAGGCAGGCGGAAGATGCCTTTTGACAAATGCACTTGACTTAATTTAGGAAACCACCACAAAACCACATAACATGTAATTCATGACTTGAAAACTAATTGCCCAAATGGCATATTTCTAAAAATTGCTTGACATGAACATGGCATACTTTATATGCATTCCCATCAACATTTCACAACTCATTCAAACACATTCCTATACCAAGCATCATAGCCATTTAAAAACTCATTAACTCAAAATTCATTCAAAAAATTCACATATAAAAACTTATGGCACATTTTCAAACCATCTTAAAGAACAATAAATGCACATTTTCAAGGTAGCTGGAAATCATTTAATTCCATATATTTAAAAGAACATTATGGCTCATTAACTCAATTATAAAAATTAAACCCACTTTAATTCCCCTGCTTGAAAAGTTGCTCAAATGTGCCTCTCGTCTTGCTCCTCTTGCATCTCTTGATTTTCATCAACATTTACAAAAATCTCAAATCAATAGACATTCAAATTGACAAACCCAAAGAACCAAATGCATGAAATTGATCCTAGAATACTCATACCCATGCATTTCCTAAGATCTTTGAACCAAAATCCCTTGCAAAATCCAAAAGATTAGACATACACTTACCTTGAATCTTCACCAATCAATTTGTTTCTTGGCTCTAATGGAAACAAATTGATTTCTTCCTCCTTCCTTCTTGAACAAACTTCAAAATCACTCCTTAAGACCATGAAAAATCAAGACCTAGCTTAGCCTTCGTTCTCTTCTCTGTTTCCCCTCCATCGACATTCTCTCCCTCTTCTTTCTCTAATTTTCGTTTTTCCCTCTCCAAATGCAAGACAAGTCTTCTTTCTTTCCTTTAATGAAGCTTAAATGACCAAATTGCCCTTCCTTCAGTGCCTTAAAACTTTACAACTTACGTGATCTTCCAACAATGCCCCTTATACATACTTACCATCCTAACACTTAATTCAATTTACCTACATCATATCATCTTACTCACATTAGTATGCTAATTAATCCCAACATAAAATAATCTAGCAATACCCCAAAATTAATCTAATCATGCTTAATAAAAAAATTCTGGGGCTAACAAAACCTTCCTTAATCCCTCAAGAACTTGAATGCTCAAAAACATCGCGGAAAACTCTCTAACCTAGAACATGGAAATCTATAGTATCTAGTTTGGTGGAGGAGTCCATGGATGCTAAGGATTTGGCCTACTATTCTCCAAAGATTAAGGATGATCAGATATTTATCAGCCCTCCATTAGAGCTAGCGAAGAGAGAAGCAACCCAATTTCACAATGCACAGATTGGTTTCTTCATTGGTAAGCGTCCAGTATACCCTGTAGTTCAGAGAGCTTTATTAAGAACATAGCTAGCTTTCAACTTAACTGATACATTGATTACGAGCCCGAATAAATTCCTATTTAAATTTAATTCTGAAAAAGGTATGAATTTACTATTGGAGAAGGGTCCTTGGCACATCCAAAGGAAACCTTTATTCATAAGGAAGTGGAGTTTGAATGCTGGTGAACAAGAAGAAATTAGATATGCCCCAATATGGACTAGGTTTCAAAATATCCCATATTGGGTAGAATAGCTAGTGCAGTGGGAAAACCGCTTCTAATAGATACTTAGATAGCTAAGATGTCTAGGGTTCAGTATGCCAGAATGTGTGTGGAAATAGAACTACAGAGTAATTGGCCGATGGGTTTTTAGTTGGCAGCTTATAGTGAAGACAAACAAATTATCTTTAAGGAAATCCAGATAGAGTATGAGTGGAGACCTAAAAATCATATACAAAAGAAGGAATGGAAGCCTACAGGTCAACTTTTGAGAGTGGGTTCCAAAAGGAGTTGGATATGGGGAAGGTTTCACAACGAAGTGGTGCTAATCATCAAATAGAGCTTGGACAGGAGTAGGTCCATGAGGAAACACAACTCAATCCAAATGAGAGCAAACCTTCAGAGGCTGTAAATGATCAAAGAGGTGATAAAGAAGTTCAGGAGAGTCAAGATGATCTAGAGGGATGCCTTGCAAATGTTGACTCGCTATCGTAAGAAAATCAGGTAATTCTCCAACTTCTCCTAATTCTGATTTAGTTCCTAATAACCCTGTTGAAGTTCAGAGTCTGAGTCATAATGATAATATAGAGGAGGTGTTTACTATTAGGAAGAGTAGGAAATCTAGGAGAAAACAAAAGTTGTAAGTCATAGTATTTATAGATTTAGTGTTTTGGAATGTTAGGGGTCTCAATAATCTAAAAAAGAGTTAGCTGGGAAATCTTTCCTTAACTTGTTGTCTGGTTCTTTTGTTTGCTTAATTGAATCTAGAATAAAGTCCCTTTCTCTTTTGAACAATGTGTGCTCTTCCTTATTTCCTAGATGCTTAGTTATAGCAATTTAGATCAATCTTCAAATGTTAGATTAGTTTTAGCCTAGAATTAGGAATGCTACATATGTTCTCCTATTGTTTCTATAGATCAACTAATTCACATGGAGGTCACTCCTCTTAACACTGATTCGGTTTTTTGTGTGACTTGTGCGTATGGCTCTAATAACTATAATCATATAAAGTCTCACTGGTCTAATCTTTCTAATATCAAGCTGAGTGTGGGTAGTAACCTGTGGGTAGTTGCTGGGGATTTCAATGCAATTCTATTTTCCTAAGAGGCTAAACCTCTTAATACTTCAGCTATTACTGGTATGAAGGATTTTAGGAAGTATGTTGAGGATTGTGTGTTGTATGACTTAAATTCTAGTGGACCTGGCTTTACTTGGTCCAATAAACAATCAGGGGAGCTTTTCATAGCTAGAAAGTTAAATGGAGCTCTTGTCAATTTGACTTAGAGTTCTTGCTTTCTTAGATCCTATGGTGATTCAAAATCCAAACATCTCAGACCACTCCCCCATAGTGATTAGGGCCTTAGGCAACCAGCAGAGAAGACATTCTCCTTTCAGATTCTCCAACTTCTTAGCCTCTCAGGATAATTTTCTTCATACAGTAGAAGATGCTTAGTCTTCTCAAGTTTGGAGAACTTCTATGTTTTATGTGGTCTCTAAGGTCAAATTAGTAAAAAAAAAACGCTCTCAAATCTCCAAATTCTGATCAGGTAGGGGATGTAAACATTAGAGTTGAAATCTGTCAAGCTGCCTTTAATCATATCCTAGATCAAATAAGTCTTTGGCCTAATAATCTTCACTTGGTTGTCCAGGAAAATCAAGCCATTACCATTCTAATTTGTGCTTTAGGGTACCAGGAGTTGTTCTACAAACAGTCTTCCCATATTAAATGGCTCAAAGAGGGAGATAGGAATGCCAAATTTTTTCATAACTCTCTTTTGTCGAATAGGAATAGGAACAACATTCACTCCTTATTATTGGGTACGGGGCATAAGATTCTTGACTTTGAAGAGATCTAACAACAATTCCTAGGCTTTTTTCAGAGCACTATTGGGAATAAGAAAAGCCTTTCCTCCTTTAAAGAGTATGTGACAAATCTTTTTCCTTCTCCTATTAATGAAAATCTTAAAAACAACCTCCTTTCGGATGTCACAATGCAAGAGATTAAGGATGTTGTTAACTCCTTTAAAACTAATAAGGCTCCTGGTCCAAATGGTTTTAATAGTTTCTTCTTTAAAAAAACTTGGCATATTATTGGGGTGATATTGTTATAACCATACAAGACTTTTTCCATTATGGAAAGCTTCTCAAAAAGCTTAACTCTACTTTTATTTCTCTGATTCCTAAGAATGATCATCCTTCCACAATGCATGACTATAGACCAATTTCCTACTGTAGCTTTATTTATAAGGTGATCTCTAAAACAATGGCTAATAGGCTTAAAGACTTGCTTCCTCACATCATCAACCCTAGTCAAAGTGCCTTAATAAAAGATCACAAAATAGGGGACAATATCCTCCTTGCTTAAGAGATCTTTAAGAACTACCACTTGTCGAATAATCATAAGCTTTGTGCTTTCAAAATAGACCTGAGAAAAGCTTATAATTCCATTCACTGGGATTTCCTCCTAAATTTCCTCTTAGCAGTAGGTTTGCCTCCTATTTTTGTTAAGTGGATTGAAGAGTGTATAACCTCCCCTTCGTATTCAATTTTGATCAATGGATCTCCATTAAAAAAAATTTCAAGGTAAATCTGGTTTAAGACAAGGGGATCCCTTATCCCCATATCTCTTCATTATCTGTATGGAGGTTCTCTCGAGGAGTTTGGATGCTTTTATAGCTTATAATAGCTCTTTTAAATACCACTAGAGGTGTAAAGCTCTAAAATTGTCCCATATTTTGTTTGTTGATGATCTTTTAATGGTTTGTCATGCTGATTTGGCTTCGATTCAAAGTTTGCTTAATTGCCTGAGTATTTTCTCAAATATATCTAGCCTGGACATGAACCCTAGCAAGTCAGTACTTTTTAGCTTCTGATATGAGTCATATAGCCCATTAGTTGGAATCCCTTATGGGCCTTCAAAGAGGTCACCTCCCTATTCGTTATCTGGGGGTTCCCCTTTTAGCAAGTAGGCTTTCTAGGAGAGATTGCTTTCCTTTTTTGGATAAAATTGACGCTAGAGTTAACAAGTAGACCTATAGAATTCTTTCCTATGCTGGTAGACTGCAGTTGGTTATTTCTGTGCTCTCGACTTTTCAAGTGTATTGGTCTAGTCATTTTATTCTTCCTTCCTCCATTATTAAAGAGATAGAGACAAAATTTAGAAATTTTCTTTGGTATAGGAATGTAGAGTCTAATTCTCACGGGAAGCTTAAATGGATTGACCTTTGTAGACCAAAAAAAGAGGGTGGTCTAGGCATTAAATATTTTTCCACATGGAATAATGTGCTTATAGGAAAAAGAATTTGGGTGCTTTTCAATGACAATGAAGCTTTATGGGTCAGATGGGTGCATAAAATTATTCTTAGAAGGAAAACCTTTTAGAATGCACAACCTAGTAATAATAGTTCTTGGAGTTGGAGGAAGTTGTCACATGTTAGGGATCTTATTAGGAACCAATTCAGATTTAAGATTGGAAGTGGGATATCTAATTTCTTATAGCATGACCCTTGGCATCTTAGAGGCATCCTGAAGGACCTCTTAACTCCCAGAGTGATCAATGGATCGGAGTTACCAATGAATGCAAAAGTTTCTGAGATTATCAGAGATAATGTGTGGAGCTGGCATAAGGCTTTAATTGAGACTATACGAAACTTGTAACCGTTACCATATCAACCAGACTCCTGACCTGATAGATTGGAATGGCTTCCAAGCCCCTCCAAAACATACACAAATGCTTCGGCCTACTCCACCTTGAGACCTCTCATTCCTTGTGTCCCTTGGTATAAAGTAGTTTGGCATAAAAGAAATAACCCAAGGCACTCCTTCATTATATGGCTAGCTTTTCTTAAGAAGTTGCAAACGAGGGACAAACTTCTCTTCACATATGTCTCAAGTCATTGCTCTTTGTGTTTCTTGGATAATGAATCCACTGACCATCTGTTCTTCGAATGCATCTACTCAAAAACAGTATGGACACATTGTTTAAACCATTTCCAGATCCACTAGCCAAATCTAAGAAATCTTCAAGCCTTTCTAAGCTAATTTAATCACCCCTCAAACCACGCAAATATTGACCTCAACCTTCTTATCATTCTCCTATCATTGACTGTTAATAACCTTTGGTCTAAAAGAGACCACCGAACATTCAAAGATAAGGCCTTGGAAGTTGGGAACACAAACACTAGAGTGGTCTTCCAGGTTATGGAACTTCTCGACTCAAGCATTGATGGAAGGTAATTATTAGTAAGGATTATTTTCTCTAATGTTTTGTTTTGCAGGTTATCCCAGTTCAGGACAGTAGGAAAACAACATCTCCACTGTTGATTTCTTAAAAAAAAATCAGTAGCATTCCTATGGGGTTCATCAAAGAAGGATCGGTGAGAGTTATACAAGCATATATGGAGATCTCATACTTGGGATCACGATGGTAGGGACAAGAGGGATGCAAGAAACAGGGGAGAGCTTTATCATCCTCGGTTTTCAGTAAATATGAGAACATAATTAGTAAGCTCAACCTATGAATGGTGACTCTGGTTTTGGTTTAGTAGCAGAATGACTAACCTGTTGACTTTAATGCTTTACTATGTAAATCTGTAAATGTGTGTGTTGCTGGTTAAGATGTACCTTCCTACAAGGTCATCTTGGTTGGTAAATATGTATTGGCTGGTTGTTATGGCTGTTTCAGTTCATAAGGAACAAGTAGTGCTCCTCATGTTCTTAGATAAGGCTATTCCTTTTGGTATTGGAAAGAGATTTGCAGCTTAGGCAATCTCTTGATTTGTGCATAACTCTTTGTTGATTTATTTAATTTACTAATTTATCAAAAAAAAGTTCTAATATGTCTCATTACATTAAATACAACTCAAAAATAAACTGAACATTTCTAAAACAAAACACAATCTCCTTGGCCACTATGGTTGTCTTTGTCCCAGTCCTTAAAACTTCTTATCAAAACCTATATAGAGGCAAAACCATTGTGCTAAGCATAAAGCTTAGTGGGGAAATAATGAAACAAGATATAAATTGGCGACTATTTCTAACAATCATCTAACATTCACATATACATAATTAGATCACATCTCATGCAATCTTTAATTGTTCATATTAAAGTGCAATCCAAAAAATATGTATCTCAGAACATAATATAACATATCAAAACAAGATATATTGTCTTCATAGTGAAACTTACAAGTATCAGAACAGAATACCATAATATCATAGCAGAACTTTAAAGTACCAGAATAGAACTTGACTGTATCAAAGCAGTATCTGATTATATCAAAACATAACTTAGTTATTTCAGAATAGAGCTTGATTATATCAAAACTGAGCATGTAATAGAATACAAAACAAGTTAGCCTACTAATCCTATTTTTAGAAGTGAGTAATGGGACCACAATAAAAGATACCTATATTTGGTATTTGAAACAGAAGAGACTTAAGTCTCTGAAACAGAAGATAAAAAATGTCTAAAATCAAAAGGCACCGAAGTGTCTGGTTATTGGAGCAGCTGTAGACCTTTCTAGGCATGCCTATTTACCCATGTGTGACACCCTAATACCCCCTGGGAAGATATGTGGATGTCACACAAGAAAATACAAACAAACCAAAACATTTCGCGGAAGCATAGCATTCAAAATCTTCCATTGGAAGCAATATCAGAACAAACATGCATCATATTATACGTTGAACTTAAAACAAACTTGTTTCAAACCATACATACATTAAATCACATGGACTTAATAAAAATTTGTCTCAACAACCGAAACTAGCCTAAAAATAGTCATTACAGAAACTTACAACAATTCAGAGTCGTACACTTTAAATACAAGCCAAAATAAACTCAAAATACATTTTTAGTCAAAATAAGACTCAGACTCCATTGGCCATTGCGGTTGACTCGTCCCAATCCTTAAGTCCTTCTCTCTGAACTTACACGGGGCAAATTCACCGTGCTAAGCATATAGCTTAGTGAGTAATAACTAAAATAAGTCTGACCATAACAGATACTGAATCATGTTATACAAAAGCATCTCAACATACTCAAGTTCAGAACAGAATAAGATTTATTAATGAAAACACTTTGCATGCTAAAGTCAGATATCTCAATGGCAGAACATAACATACAGAAATATATAACAGATTTTTAGAATAGGGTGCTAACCCATCATATCAAAATAGGATTTTTTCTTATCAAAACTTATTAGAGATCAAAACATAATGAGTTAGACTGTAAATCCATGAACAGAAGTGGGTAATTGGAATTATATAAAAGATATATTGATTGGCATCACTAAACAGAAGAGATAGAAGTCCCAACACCGCAATGTCCATAAGAGACTGAAGTTCTAACACCAAAGTGTCCAGAAGAGACCGAAGTCCCGACACCGAAGTACCACAGAAGCAGCTTCTAGGCATGGCTATTTACCCATAACTAAAACTTAACAGAATCAAAACAGAAATGTCTGAAATTCAATTCACATATCAATCAGACAGCTTTGCAAATCATTCAATGGATCAAAATTAGTAGCAAACAAAACAGTCAAAGAAAAACTATCAAAATTGACCATCTAAATTACTTACCAAAACTCCCTGTTGTTTATTATCTTAAAGTCCTGGTAATATCTGGAATCGATCGCTCTAAGGGTTCCTCTAAAACATTTAATACAAACACATATTGCTGTTGTGCACAATTATGAATTCAATTATGCACATTCATATATACTGAATATGTATGACGTATGTTCATGTCAAAAAGCCGGGTTTCTTATCCTTAATTTTGTCACATTATCAATCATATGAAACCATACTCAATTCCTTAATCCAGATTTATTTCACGATTAAATTTTGGGTCCACTTTGCTCAATTATTCTCATCAGGAAGGTGAGGTAATTAGGAAACACTTCCTTCTAGAAAGTTGTCCTTCTTTGTCTTAGGTTTCCAATGATACCAAGTTCATCCAATTTAGTTTAGTATACTGAAAGTTATACTCAAAAGATTTTTGGATTGTTCTTATACTGAAACAGTACACTATACTCAACTTCCATCCAAGAATTGAAAGTCTTAAAAACTTTATCAAAATTCAAATTCTTCAGATGATTTGTAGCCCTATGTCTCTGGTTTACTCCAATTCAAAATCATCGCATTTGGATGTCTAGAGAAGAAGTTATGGCCGAAAGAAGCAAGACTGTTTAGTTTGTAAAAGGATTTCAAGTGTGACAGATAAGGATAAAAATGTTAGACGAAGGTAAACACACTCAGTCAGACCCATCCCACGTTCATCAATCAATGTCTCCTGAATGATTTCATATGGTTATAATTATTGGTGTAGATGAAGATCAATGTGTTACGAGTCCAATGGTTCAAGTCCCATGTCATTTGGAGGTCAGACGAAGGAGATATAGCTAAAAGAGTGAAGGATTTTGCATCAGCCCTCATTCTTCAAAGTCGTGATCGTCTGAAGATGATAGTAGGGTTGACGTGGCGATCATCTAAAGATGATAGTGGGCTGCGATCGTTTGATCTTGTGATTATCTACGATCATTTGCGGGGTCGCAATTTCCTGCATTTGCGATCATTTGCGCCTGCGATCATCTAAAGACAATGGGGGGATTGACGTGGCGATCGTCTGAAGACGATAGCAGGGTTGTTTGCGATTATCTGGAGATGATAGCGGGGTTGCTCTAAACACTAGCAGGGTTCATCTGGAGGATCTTTCTCATCTCAAACCATCATCTTACAACCATTTTCCAACTCTAATTCCATCTCTACACAAATCAGATTCAAGTTTACACTTCAGAATTCACAAATCCGAAACTCCAACTATTCTTCCTCTCTCTACTGTGATTCACATTTTCCTGCATGTTTTCAATTTCACAAAATCTCACTTAACACATTCATAACATCTTGAAGCTATCCTTCTCACCCACCTCATTTTCAGCTTTGGTCTACTTCACTAAGTTTCTTTTTTTTGATAATTCAGTGATTTGATTAAAAAAATAGGAGTTTTGTACAAAACACGGGGTCATCCTGAACCAGGACTACCACTACCAGAGTGGCCCATCCTACTAATAAATAAAAGTGACTATGCCAGAAAGCCTAGCTAGCCAAAACAAGCGAAGAGGCCTACCAATAAGGGGAAACACAATGAATAACATCCTAACCAAAACAAACTCAACACCGAAGACCAGAACCCAGGCACAAAGGGGAGGCATATTGTTTCTGCTAAGTCTAAACTCAGTCCCATATGCAGCTGAGCTAAAAGTAGTAAGCATCAAAAGCAGAAAATGATTATAACTTAAAAATGTGCCTTGGTAAAATCTAAGGGAGATAAGAGATGCCCGTCAGCCTTGGAACTCTCACTCAAGTAAACCTGCATGTGAATGAAACACGCTCCTACAGCCCGGAGCTGGTAGCCCAAGGAGGGGCATAACATCCATGCTTGTCTGGCAACAGCAGGTGACTGACTGAAAAGGCAATCGCTTGGAAAGCCACTACATTCTATACCTGAAACAATTAGATAAAATGAAACCAGAAAACACACAATTTACCTACGAGCAGTGTTTGAGCAAAGCTGCTCCAATACTTGGAAGATCACTTTAGCATTGAGACTCCTCACGTCCATGGCTTTGTCTTGGAATGTTCTTAGGTTTCTCTCATACCAAAGATTATAAACAACCACAGTTAACAAGATAAGGAAGGTGTGAAGGTCAAAATTACTGGGCCTCGGGGTTTGGTTGAACCAAGTTTGAAGCGAGTGAAGGTTTAAAAGGTAGGGTATGTGTAGCTGAAAATGATTAAGGCAGTGGAGCCAGACTGATTTGAAAAGGGGCATTCAAAGAAAAGGTGTCTAATAGATTCATTGTCCAAGGAGCAAAGGGAACAGTAATTTGGGCAAAGGTATAAAGAAGGAGGTCTCTTGTTTGTAGCTTATTTTGGAAAGCTAATCACAAGATAAAGGCATGTCCATGGTTGGCACTCAGATACCACACCAAATTATACCAAGGGACTCACGGAGAAGGAGGTCTCAATAAGGAGTATGTTGAAGCATTTGTGTAGATTTTAGGGGGGCTGGCCATCCATTCTAGCCGATCAGGTTGAGAAGTATCAGGTTGATAGGATAATGGTTCAAGCGTGCGAATGGCTTCAATTGTCGTAGCTTACCAGTGCCAGGATCTGTCCATGATAACATCAGCAACTTGTTTAGTGTTTGTTTGTGTGTGAAATTTCAAGCAGATCCTAGAGAGTCTCATTATATTACTGTTAAATGAATTTTGAGATATCTATCAGGTTCTACTGATCTTTTCTTAATGTATGAGAAAGGTAAATATTTTAGGTTAATTGGCTACTATGATGCTGATTACGCCGGAGATAGGATTGATAGAAAGAGTACGAGTGGAGGATGTCACTTCCTTGGCCACAACCTAGTTTCCTAGTCAAGTAAGAAGCAAAGCTCAATTGCTCTATCCACTGCAGAAGCTGAGTATATGTCAGTCGCAAGTTATTGCTCACAGACGTTGTGGATCAAGTACCAGTTAGAAGACTATTAAATACGAGAAGAAAAAATCCCAATTTTTGTGACAACATAAGTGCTATCAATCTATCAAAGAATTCAATACAACACTAAAACATATCGAAGTTAGACATCATTTCCTATGAGACTACGTACAGAGGAAGATTGTAAGTCTACAGTTTGTTGAGATGAATTATCAATAGGAAGATATCTTCACCAAGCCATTGAATGAAGAAAGATTCAAAGAAATTAGACAGAACCTTAACATGGTAATATTGAGTGATCAACCGTCTGATACGTCATGACCCAGATAATCTTCTTAGTTAAGAAGATAAAAAGTCGTAAGAGTTCAAGGTAACAGTAACAGTAAGTTACAGACGGTAAATTCTGTCATAATAAAGTTTTGGAGGGAAAGCTTCTCAAAGCCTTGAGAATACCACCTACTCTAGAACGCTCTTGAAATACCCTGACATCGACTTTTGAAGAACTCTCAACAAAACTTTTCATTACTCTGTTTTTGATATCAAACTATCTTAGCTCACACTCTCAACTTCAGAAACTAACTTCACCTCTTTGAGAAATACATTTGTACGTTTAGTTCTTTGTTGACTACGGATACAAATAGAGCAATCAATGACTAGTGGAAGACACGTTGCTTTCAATTCCCTAAAGAAGGACCAGATGGATATCGAACCAGAGATTGCGGCAGCTGGTTGGAAGAACTTCTTTTAGGTCCATGAGCCAGTTTACCTGAATGAAGTATATGATTTCTGGAAGAATGTAGAGGTAGTTGAAGATACCTTAGTATCAATTGTGGATAGATTGTCGGTCATAGTAACATTGAAGTCAATCGAGAAGGCTACTGAGTGTCCATGTGTTGGAGTAAAGCTCGCTCATAAAGTAAGATGGATGACTCAAGCCAGTGTAGAGAAGGTACAGATCAATCAACAACTATTTGGATGTAGTGACCCAAAGGAGAAGAAGGCCTCAAGTCTTGTGCTGAAGGCTAGGGTTCTACATTCGCTACTCTTCCATTGTGTTCTACCAAGAACAGGATCAAGGAATTTGGTAATGACATTAGATGAGTAATGTCTATTTCATCTACTCAATCGCCAGCCTGTAGATCTTCCATACCTAATCCTTAATTACATGATAAAGTTGAAGAAAGACTCAAATGCCCTACCTTATGGTATGATGCTGACAAGAATCTTCAGAGATTTTGGAATTCTTCTTGAGAGAGGAAATAGAATGAAGATAAACATCAAAAGCGTCATTAATGATGCAACCATCAGTAAAATGGGCTTAAAGAATCAAGAAAAGGAAGATATAAGTTCTAAGACAATAGCAAGGATTGAGGGGGAGCCTACTGTCAAACGAAGTTTGAGTGAAAAAGTAACTCCCACAAAGAAATCAAAATCTCAATCCACTGGAAGAATGTCTTCATAAGGATTGAAGAAATCATTAGATGATTTAATGAAAGATAAGACGATCTCTCAAAAAGAAGAAGGTTAGGTGCGACAGACAGAGACACAAGTGACCTTGAAGAGAAAGAGGGAGATACTTATTTCAGAGAAACCCAAACAAGCAAAAAGGTCACCTAAACTACGAACCCTGCATCAACAAGAGCAGAAGAAAGGTAAAGAGTTTACTCATAGTGGAGACTCTGGAATGAAAGCACTGCAGGCAACCAGATCTCTAGTTTCAATTTTGCAAGAAGACTCAACAAAATTAACTAAAGAGACTGAGATTAAGAGGAAGTTGGAGTTTGAAAGAAAGAAGCCTCAACCTCAACAACAACCTCCTAGGCTGATTGAAGAAAGTAAGAAGCAGAAAATCAGTCAGAAAAAGAGCACTCCAACTACTGTTCAAAAGAAAAGGTCAGTTAAACATAGTCCAGCATAGGTTAATCCTTCTCAACCAATGAGAAAAGAGGATTTGAAAATGAAGATTATTAATGAAGTTGAACCTGTCAGAAGTAGCAGCTCTATAATCATAAGAGAACCATTGCGAAGGGTGGTCAAGGTACAATTTGAACCAATCTTGGTAAATAGTCTTACAATACATCTATTAAATGATAGAAAGAAATGGTTGTATAGTGTTCTGCGAAACGAGAGATCAGAACCATATCCAACACAGATGACCAAGCAGAAGTACACTATTTACCCTCTCACAAAAAAAAACTATGATTAAGATTGTACATGACATTCAGCCGAGACCTTACATTATTCACAATGAAGAAAAGGGGAAGAAGAAAATGTATCCAGAAGGGATTACAGGTGATCTGACAGAGGATCAGATAGAAGCTGAAGTGAGAAACATAGATGAGGCGTGTTATACAGCTCAACAGAGAGAAATCTATGTTTCCCACTATATCTCAAAGGCATCAGGAAGTCATTGTGGTCGCGTCACCACTGATGAAACCTCTCAGGTAGTTGGCAAAATAACAGAAGGGCAATATAGAAGCATCAGAATTGGAAGTATGAGTTTCAACATAGAGAGTTTTGTGCACTTAATTATGCACCTTAGACCCTTGAGCTCTATATCTTCAATTGGAGATGTACTTCACCTTCTAGGAAAACAAGTTCCAAAGCTACCTAGGCCTGAGGATCTTGATCTCCCTGAAAGAAACTTATCTTTCAAACCTCCTGTTTTTACAATCTTTGAACCGGATGTCATACCTTTAGGATCATTTAGTACTACTATTGGTTTGGAAGAAGTACAGCAGAAGAGTGATGAAGCCTTAATCGAAGAAATTGAAGAAATTCATGACAAGGTTGATGATCTGCGCATTTCAGTGGGTAACTTACATGAGGAAGTAGCTCATATACGACAAGACCTCAAGTTACTCCATACTGAAATAAAACAAATGTTCTCTGAAATAATGAAGCATCTTCGGTTATGATTTTTGATTAATAATAAGAAAGATAGGGGGAGAAGAAAAAGGGAGAAGAAGAAGAAGAAGAAGAGAAAAGCAGAAAAAGAAGATAGTATAGCTACAATTTTTTCAATTGTATATCTTCTTATAAATAGTACTTAACTATCTTCCTAAAATTATGATTATTTCTTATCATCAAAAAGGGAGAGATTGTTAAGTCAAAATGACTTCATGTCTAATGATTTTGGTGAAAATCAAATAATAATAATATTACAAAGTGATGAACCGTTTTGGTAAGACGGAAGTTGAAGCAAAAGTAAGACAAAGCAAACCAAGACGGAAGCTGAAGCAAAAGTAAGACAGAAGCAGAAGCAAAAATAAACCGGAAGCAAACTAAGACGGAAGCTGAAGCAAAAGTAAGACGAAGCAAACTAAGACAGAAGTTGAAGCAAAAGTAAGATGAAGCAAACTAAGACGGAAGCTGAAGCAAAAGTAAGACGGAAGCGATACGAAGACGAAGACTCAATATTACATCGAATGGTTAATTAGTTTGAGTTAGTTACAGAACTCAACTGAATAACTGTTTCTTCAAAGATCAAGAAACAAGAAGAAAGAAGCAGTTATCAAGAAGCAGTTAAAGATGAAGGCTATAAATACAAGTCAAAGTCGAAGACTGAAAAGTTAGTGATTTTGAGTTAGCAATTGACATACTGATCTTAAAGTTTTTTAAACACTGTATTTGTGTGAAACACTAGAGCTATCATTTCTATAACAAAGCTTGCAATATCTTTCTTGTAAGAAAGAAGAAAAGCTGAGAGCCTGAAGAGGCTAAGTGAGAAAAATAATACTTGGTGTAAGAGACCTAAAGAGGCTTTGTTGAAAAAGAATACTTGTACATCGTTGTGTCTACTCTCTAACTCTCTACTTTTAATTTGTATTGTTCTATACAAGTATTTAGAAGTTAATTGCAATACATTGTGATTTTTACTTAATAGCTTTGAAAAAGCAAGTTTTCAAAGAAATTTAAAAGGAGATTATATTCACGAAAAAGGATACACAATTCAACCCCCTTTCTTGTGCATTTTGTATATTGAACGTAAAGTCTATACTAATGTGTGATTTACTTCACTAATGTACCAAATAAAAAGACCTAACCTTATATAGTTCAACAAATGCACAAAACCAAGTTTTTCACCTCCCTAATCATTTCTGACGACCGTGGGAATGTGGCTTATAAATCCTTCAGGGATGAATTTGTTTCCAAAACTTAACCTCTTCACTTCCATTCAATACACCTTCACTGAAGTCCATCAATTTCACTTCAATTCTACCTTATTTATGCTTTAATACCTCATAAAATTCATGTCTAAACCAATTCAAAAATCATTCATGAAGCTTCTCACAATCCATGATCTTTCAGGTGTCAACATTCAAAGAAAAAGCTATCAAACAAGTATCAAGTTTGAGACCTCAATTCATCATCAATTCAATACACATTCTAACCAATTCAAGCATCAAATAATTCATATTATAACATGCAATCAAGTTTAGCATTCCCTTACCTTCTAAACTTCAAAACCCTACCATAAAGAACAAAACCAATCAAACCCTTCATGTAACCAATACAAGTCCAAGATCAAGGTGCAAATCTTAGCACTAAAAAGACAGCATAGAAAATAATATAATCTAATTCCTTGATGCAATATTTGGCTAAGAATTTGGAGTGGTAATGCACGAATTTGCAACAAAATTTTAGAGCTGAAGGAGAGGGATAGTTTCGGTGGTGATTGAGAATAGAAAGAATAACCAGCAGAAACAATTCAGCCTTAGCTGGACTCATTTGATGCTAGGTGTCACTCCCACCATAAGGCATATGTCTCCTTTGCATGTATCACATATGTCCTGCATTTAAGCTACCAATTGCCATACTTCCATTAAGCCATTTGTCACTTAATGAATGCTGCCAAATGACACAATTCAATCAGGCCACTTTTCACTCAACCTATGTTGCCAAATGTTAATGCATTAGCTATGCCAAATGTCATTAACTCATAGGCTTAGTCACTTTGATTTTCCATGTACCAACTTGACTTGCCACCTGACAATTTTCCTAGTCCAAATGTACATTTTAATACCTCAATTCTCTAATGGTATCTATTAATTCCAAATCACTAAGTATGATCCATTAACAAAAATTCAAACATATACAACTTACATTCATGTCACAATTTTAACACCTATCATAATTACCTTCTTGAACATGTAACATTTAAACTAGGATATAATTTGGGGCCTTATATAATTATCTTCACAAAATTAGTATGTGAACTTGTATAGTCCTATTACACACATATCAACAATAAATATGCATACAAATCATCTATGTTCATGTAAATTTTCTTTAGCATGCATTTATGCTCAATCTTAAAATTCCAATGTTTAATCACCCAATTCACATATGGTAATTCATATTTTATTTATTTCTAGGTGTATGAACAGTTTCATAAACATTCAAAAAGGTTTTGATATGATTCGGTTAAAAAAAGATGGAAGCAAAAAATTCAAAATAGTGCAATTTGGGTTAAGCCTATAGTGGGTCTAAAAATAGGCAACAAATATGTCCAGGAACGAATTACATGACAGTCTCCACTTGTTCTATTATTTTCACATAGAAAAAATTCAATTTAGGCTTTTAAGGTCTTATAAACATTTTTCTCTCTATATCTCTAGTTTCCATATCACTAAAAATCAAACCATTTTGACTTATAAACTATGAGATATGCACTAAACATCACAAGCTGCTCCAATAGAGGGCCAACATCAAGTCACCATTTTTTTTATCTCAATTTCCAATGTCATAAAGCTAGAATTAAGCCTAAATCTCTTATAGAGGTTTTTATTTCTATGTCTTAAGTTTCATCTACAATTGGAATCATCCAATTTAAAGGTCTATATTCCGATTTATGGCCAAAATAATGGGGATGTTTCAGGTGAACCGAGAACCTAAGATAGAATTTCTCTAAACACGACTCTCTCTCTTTTCATATTCAACCAATTCATGCAAAGTAACACCAAGACATCATTCCAACAACTATTCCATGTCCAAATCAATTTTTCTCCATATTAAAATATGCACACATACAAAAATTAACTAAGTGTAGTCCCAAACCTTGAAATTTGCCAATTAACTCTTCTTCTTGTGCATTCCCTTCTCTTCCCCTTTTACTTTGTTTGATTCACCAAATAGAAACACCATAAATACATATATCATTCCAATTCCAACCTTATAATTTCAACTTTTCATAAGCAAAGCAATAAAAGATGAACATGAGAAGAAAAGCCACTAACTTTTACCTTGATTTTCACCTAAGATTGGCTTGATTCACAATAGTTGCTTGAGTTTGTTTAAGAGCAGCTTTACCAATAGAAACTAGATGATAAGTGTTACTAATGTTTTGCTTACAGAATAATTTGATTGTTTCCTTGGTGGAGTGAAGTTTCCTCATGAGGATGAATTGTTTAGAACTATGACAGGAATAGTTGAAACAACTTTTCACCACATCATAAAATCTTGTAATGTCATTGAAAAAGTTGTTAAATCTAAATGGAAAATGAGAGGACTTTAGAAACCTGATATGAACTAGGATGGGGAAGTGATCCAAGAGAGTGGTGTTAAGAAATAGAGCTTGAGAATGTGGGAAGGTATGGCACCACTCTAGGTTAGACAAACATCTATCCAACTTTATTTCGATGAAAGAATTTCCCAGTTGTTTATTGTTCCAAGTGTAGAATTTACTCCCATGTGGCAAATCAAAACTTGAATATCCTCAAGACATCTCTTAAACTCACAGTGATGTTTATGAGTAACCCCCCCCCCCCCTAAATTCAGCAGGAGAAATGATGGCATTAAAATAACCAAAAATGAGTCAAAAGGCTTGGATTTGTGATGCTAGGTCTCTAAGATTGTTTCGAAGAGAGGTTCTCCGAAAAGAATACTTGAAAGCATAGATGCAAGAGATATGAATAATAGTTTTCTACTATAGCAAATGGACTTAAAGATGAATAATCTGAGCTGAAGCCTTATGATTGAGTATGGAAATTCTCTCAGGATTGTTAAACCAAGGGAATTCTGCCATTATGATGTTCCTCATAACTATGAATCAACTTCCAGCCCTTAGGAAAGAAATGGTGTAACACTCACATACCCTTTGGAAGGATATATGAATGCCACACAAAATAGTACAACAAATCAAAGCATACGAAAACTTCCAGTAAACAATTCAGGCAAACATACATTAAATTATATAGTACTTAACAGAACTCGCTGAAAAATCCAAACCAAACTGAAGTATCATTATTACAAACTTACAAACTAATCCACATATACATATTAGATACAAGCCTAAAAGTCAAACCAAAAATTTACATTGTATTCAAAACAACACTCAAACTTCATTGGCCATTGTGGTTGACTCCTCCCAGTCCTTATAATCTTCATTCTGAACCTACACGGGGCAAATCCACCGTGCTAAGCATATAGCTTAGTGAGTAATAACTAATCTACATCAAATGTTGGGTCCCGAATCCGAGACCCAACTCTTCACCAACAAATCAAACTTAACCTTCTCTGATACCATAACTGTTGAATCCCATCTCCGGAACCTAACCTATCGATCAACGAATCATATCATACGATCATATCTTACCGAACGTCGCTTCAATTTTTTTTCATTTATATTCTTTTTACACATCATTCCAGGTCGTTTCAATTTTCCATTTTGAAATCATGTATTCCATAACTTCAATTCATTTACTTCTTCAAATTCTAATCATAAC
>JAOQMR010066765.1:0-20282 GCA_027563865.1 Erythroxylum pelleterianum | reverse complement strand
TTGCACATGAAATGTCTGAAATGATTTGTTCTGTCCAAGTTGTGGGTAAATAGGCATGCCTAGAAGGGTCTGTAGCGTTTCTGTGACACTTCAGTGTCTTCTGATATGGACACTTCGGTGTCGAGACTTCGGTCTCTACTGTGACACGTCGGTGTCGAGACTTCGGTCTCTACTGTGACACGTCGGTGTCGAGACTTTGGTCTCTACTGTGACACTTCGGTATCGTGCCTTTGGCTTCTGATATGGACACTTCGGTGTCGAGACTTTGGTCTCTACTGTGACACTTCGGTGTCGAGACTTCGGTCTTCTGTATAAGTCCCATTACCCACTTCTGTTTATGGACTTCTGTTTATGGACTTCTGTTTTATGGACTTCTGATGTGTTTTGTTCTGTTAATGATACAGTCTGTTCTGAGTGCATTTTGCCTGCGTATTAATCTCTAAATGCATGCTTATATTGTTATGGTGAAAAGAAATCGGTTAATGTAGATAAATGATTACTCACTAAGCTATAAACTTAGCACGGTGGATTTGCCCCGTGTAGGTTCAGAGCGAGGAAATTAAAGACTGGGACGAGTCAACCGCAGTGGCCAAAGGAGTCTGTTTTTACATTTCTCGAAAATGTATTTTGTTTCACGTGTTTGGGCCTGTAAATATTCTTTGGATTTTTGTTATGTAATTTATGTGTGTGGGTTTGAGTTACTAAATAAAATAAATACCAGTGTGATATTTGGTTTTGATTGTACTATCTTGGGTGGCATCCATATATCCTCCCAGGGGGTATTTGGGTGTTACATTTCTGATCTAATCCTAATCTAATTCTACCTTTCAAAGATGTCTATCGAAAACAAATTCAAATTCAAATACAAATTCAAATTCCAACATGATTGGGATAGAAAGAAGTTTTTCAGTTAAACTCTAAGTCTTTGAATTATTAGTCTTATCCATTACATCAATCTCTGCACTTAATCCAAAATTTGTGATTTATCTTTAATAGAGTCTCAATTTGATGCGATCTTTGCTTTTCATCTCCTAAAACAAAACAAACTTTAATTTTCATATTTAAGCACCAAAATAAACTCAAAAAAAGGAGATAATATCAAATAATATTTCAAGATGACATCTTATCAAATTCCTCCATACCAAACTTTTGCTTGTCCTCAAGCATACATCAATTCAATATATTAATTATCTTCATAACACCTCTCATTTCCTTTCATCCTATCCTGAAATATCCAAAAACTAATACACATTTAAGGGTTAAGGTAAAATAACAATCAAGAGAATAAGAACTCGTAGGACACATTGTTAAAACATTGTATCTCATCAATTCCATCAAAATCAAATGAATAAGACTTAACACACTCTCAAGGATTTCTATGTATACACTCAAAGTGTTTAGGGTTCATTAAGCTCTCAAATCAAAACATAGCAAGTTATTTCCATGAGCTTGCTCAAGAATCATATCGCCACCACTAAACAAAAAGAAATTAATGCATAAATCAAAGGGACTTTATAAGGGTTGTAATGTCGCTTAGGTAAGGTATGACAAGAAGAAGCTTTTTGGCTAAATAAATTGAAGGGAATCATACAAACTTATCTACATAAGTTTCAAATTAAATCAAAATTGACTTGATTCAAATAGCATCTCTTTCAATCACTTTGTCTTTTATTCTTTTATTCTTTTCTTTTTCTCTTTTCTTTCTTTTCTTTTTTTAAAGAAAAATATTAAAGAGGAGATATTTTTTTTATGTTTCTTCATTTTATAAAAAATTAAAATAATGCAACTTGAATAATCTAGTTTACTTTTTATAGAAATAGTTAAAATGATATGCAAATAAGCTTGATACAATTTCTTCAATTTAGGAGTTTAAAATCATTAAGGATATCAACAACAAAAGGGGTAAATTTGGTTTGTAACAAGGTTATTATGCAAGAAAAGAAAGGTTAAGGTTCAAATTGGTTTTCTAAGGGTAAAAAGTAAAGTGGACTTGTTTAGGTCAAAAATGATTATCCTAAATGCCCTCATCATCTTTATACACAAATTCATCAAAAATATGGTCTCAACAGTTATATGCTAAGTTTAAGAAGTGTGAATTTTGGCTTGATCAAGTTGTATTTCTGGGTCACATATTGTCTGGACAGGGCTCAAGTAGACCCAAAGAAAGTAGATGCAGTGATGAAGTGGGAGGCCCTGAGGAATGTGTCTAAGATCTGGAGTTTCCTTGGATTAACTAGTTATTACAGAAGGTTTGTCGAAGGGTTTTCACTAATCTCAGCCTCTTTGACAAAACTTCTAAGAAAGAATGTGCCTTTCAAATGAAATGATGATTGTTAGAGGAGTTTTGAGGAGCTAAAGCATCGGTTAACTACAACACCGGTGTTAGCTATTCCATTTGGTTTTGGAGGTTATATTGTGCACAATGATGCTTCACACCAGGGTTTAGGATGTGCACTGATGCAGCATGGCAAAGTAATTATATATGCATCGAGATAGTTGAGGTCTCATGAGTTTAATTATCCAGTACATGATTTAGAACTTGCTGCAGTAGTATTTGCCTTGAAGATTTGGAGACACTACCTGTATGGAGAAACTTTTCAGATGTTCACTGATCATAAGAGTTTAAAGTATTTGTTGTGCCAGAAAGAGTTGAATATAAGACAGAGGAGATGGATCGAATTGTTGAAAGATTACCACTGTACAATTGAGTATCATCTTGGCAAAGCTAATATGATAGCTGATGCATTAAGTTGGAAGTCCAATAGCACTGTGGCACAAATACAGTTATCGAGGTTACCACACCTAGTTCATTTGAGAGCATTGAATGTTGAATTGAATGTCGGGCATAATGAAACATTGATAGCTACATTGAAATTGAGACTGGTATTGCTTGACAGAATCAAAGAAACTCAGAACATTGATCCAAACTTAGTGAAGTTAATTGAGAAGTTAAAAGTGAAGCTGGATTCTGAATTTGAAGTTAGAGATGATACATTGTGGTTAAAGCAAAGATTATGTGTGCTCGATGTTGATAATTTGAGGAAAGAGATTTTGGAGGAAGCTCATGTAGCAGCTTATGCTATGCATCCTAGTATTACCAAGATGTATAACACGCTGAAACAACGTTAATGGTGGCCAGGAATGAAAAAGTAAGTAGCGGAGTTTGTTTCTAAATGTATAACTTGCCAACAAGTTAAGGCTGAGCATCAGGCTCCAGTTGAAAAATTACATTCGTTACCTATTTCGAAGTGGAAATGAGAACGAATCACTATGGATTTCATTATGGGTTTGCTGAGAACTCTGAGGCAATAGGATGCCATTTAGGTCATTGTTGATAGACTGACCAAGTCAGCTCATTTCTTGCCAGTGAGAGAAAATTATTCACTAGATCAGTTAGCTCGGCGATATGTGAATAAAGTTGTGAGGTTACATGAGGTTCTAGTGTCCATTGTGTCGGACAAAGATCCTAGATTTACCTCGAGATTTTGGGGGTGGCTTACAGATAGCTTTGGGTACAAAGCTGAATTTTAGTACGGCATTTCATCCTCAGACAGATGGTCAGAGTGAGAGAACGATTAAAACTATTAAGGATATGCTTAGAGCTTGCATTTTGGAGTTTCAAGGAGTATAGGATCAGCATGTAGCTTTGATTGAATTTGCTTATAATAATTAGTATCACAATAGTATCGGTATGGCTTCATACAAGATGTTGTACGGCAGGAAGTGTCGTTCGCCTTTATATTGGGATGACGAGGGTCTAAGAATTGTCAAAGGCCCAGAATTGATTCATGATACTGCTGACAAGGTGAAATTGATCCGTAGAAGAATTAAAGTAGCACAAGATAGATAGAAAAGCTATGTGGATCAGCAATACGAGATATGGAGTATCAAGTGGGAGATAAAGTATTTTTGAGAGACATTACAGACACTAAATGACACTCACCTAAAAGCATATGTTCTAAAGGGACACATGAATGTAATATTTTCTTGATTCTCTTGAGCAATTGTTATTTGATAGCAACCTGAAAAACTATCCAAAAAGCAAAAACAAGATTTACCAGTAAGTCTTTTTAACATTTGATCTACAAAGGGTAATGGAAAATTGTCCTCTTAACAACACATCATAACGTTAGTCAAAATAAAATAACTAGGATACTACTATAGTAGTGGTAAGTCTAGGTCGATCCCATAGAGAATGTGTGTAAAGTTGTTGAAATGAAATTAATCAGTGTTTAGGTTAAGGGGGTTTTGGATTTTGGAAATAAGAAAAAATAAAACTAGACTAATAAAAACAAATTAAAGAAAACATGCGAAAAATGATTAAAATGGAGAATTCGGTAGGGACCCAGTTCTTTAGTTCAATATCGGCCTATACCCTAATTAAACATATTTAATTGATTTGTTGTTACCAACTATTAATTGTAGGTTAATAATTAACTTAAGTTTTTCTTAGGTTTTTTTTAATTAAGATACGATCGTTAATTAAACCTAACCACCGAATAACCTAGAATACATTCTCTAGATTAGGCAGTAGCATTACGAATTAGGAAAACCGATTAATCATGGCAACAACCACATATGATGCGTCATTTAACCTAGGTCATGTTATCTCTAATGATTACGAATCATTAGTCGCTACACATGAATTTCAACATAACAATTACAAATTATATCGAAATTCTAGTAATGGGTTTGCAAATAAATGACTCAATAAATGCATTAAAATCATTTTTTCACAATACCTATTGGGTTCATACACAAACAACCGAACAATAACAAAAATTCGATTATCCATACACAACCCAAATATGGCTAGGATAACATAATCAATCCAATAGGAGAGAAAGAAATAACAAAAATATGAAATACACTTAACCTAGGTCATCGGCGTCGATATTACCTCCGAACCAACATCGAGATATCACCCCTTTATCGGTCTCTCCTAGGAAAATGCTTTAACCCCACTCAAAATAACCCTAACCGAAACCCCCTTGGCTCTTTCTTCACTGCACCTCCTATTTTATTCTCCCTCAGTACTATTATGTGATTTGACAATTTAATATGTTGTCCACTGTCACTGTTCACGTGCTCTTTGTTACTACGCGTTTCCATTTAAAATGCTCCCAATGTTTCCATAACGTTTGGGTTAAATGCATTTGCACAAACACAAACATTGTCTGCATTTTACTCTTTGATCCACCTTAAACGCAAATGTCTGATCTGCATTTTGCTCTTTGATCCACCTTGTAGCCTTATGTTTTCTTCATATGTTGTTGTCGTATTGTGTTTCTCCTAATCATCACACATGTGCTATCGTTTTGGTGATTTATCCCAGCAGCTACCTTCTTATGTTGTGTTGTTTTCTTTTGGCGTTGACTGCTCCTTCATGTTGCTCTACCAATTAATCCAAATGCTTTCCCTTAAATTTGAAATCACATTCTTGCATGGGACATGTATAGCTGTGACCAACTTTAAATATTCTTTGTATAATTTTTTTGTCTTTTAATTTTCTTTTTCTTGCTCTATGAAGACAAGTGGAAATTAATCTTCAAAAAATGGCCCAAATATTGTGCTTTTGACTCACTTTAACTTCTTTGCATCTGAATTGTGCCTAAAATCACATATGAGTCAAAGTGAGTTGATCGTTGATGTGTTTAAGTTTTAATTGATAACCTCAATAATCTGCAACTGCAAGTGCACAGGTCATTCTCGTAGTACCTAAGGTGACGACTCTATGAGAAGGGATAATCTAATCCTAAAATCTAACTCCAAAACAAATCACAGAAATTCAAAATGTAACGAAACTAAAACAAGAATTTAATTTAATCAATCAAATCAATTCAAGAATCAATCACGAAAATATTAACAATTTAACAGTTGCAACACACACTCAATAATTAACCTAAGGAACTACCAATTGAGAAAGAGAATTTTACCTATCTTTAACGCTAACTTAATCGATTATGAATTACTGGATTACTGGTTCTAGATGATCCTAAGATTGATTACTCTCTCTCGAGTTATAACCATTAACCCTAATTTGTAAACACTAATCAAATTATAAAAGTAGCAATTTCTCAATTAACAACCTATCCAAAACCCTAATTAGATTTGAAGTTGTCTAATAAACTATCGGAAACCTATGCAATATCTCTCTTCACACAATTTACCGATTTGATTTAATTCTTGTTCTATTAAATCACCTAACTCTTGTTAGCCCAATTTAATTATTTTTCATTCGATTCGCCCTCTCAATTTATTATTGAATTATGCACGTCCAGAATTAAATCATAATAAATTCAAATAACACATAAAGAATCAGAGTTCATTAAATCAAAGATAAAACCCCGAAGGTGAGTTTAAAAATAATCAACATCCAAAAATCCTATCATCAACTGCTATTCCAATTCTATACAGTAATAAAACTGAAAAATACAGGAAATAAGAAATTAAACGGATGATGGGAGGCAGTAATGTCGGGAAACTCCTGATCTGGGAAGTACATCAAGTCGACTTCTTCTCATCTTCTCTATTCCTTCTTCTCTTTCTCTATCTCTCGATAATTCTCTCTACGGTTTCTTTGAAAGTGGCTGATGCAAAAGCCTTCTCTGCCTCTTTATTTTATTCTTTAAATACTTTTTATGTTCTCAGCAGTCCTAGGATTTTTCTAGGGTAAAAAAGGTCTGAAAAGACCCTCGAAACTTGACGTTTTTAAGTGTTTGTGCGTCTGTATGACGTAGGCCACAATCATGGGCCACATCCGAGCCTTCTATCATGATCGTGACAAGTAGGCCACGATCGTGGGCCATGTCCTGGGCTTCTGCCATGATAGTGGGCCAACTCTGGTGCTTCTGTCATGATCATGGCTTGTTGTAGTTGTTTATGCCCGAATGCTCCGAAACTTCTCTGTTTTTTCGATGTTGATCCTGAAACACTAACAAACACATCAAAGTACCTCAAAAACATAATAATTAAGTTTAAAGACTTGTATTAACCTATGAAAAACTTAAACACAAATAATTAACAAACTAACACAATTTTAACTTATACACATACTAAACGATTGAATTAACAATTAAATATATATCAAACTAAGCCCTAAAATACTATGCAATTCATAATTATCAACATCCAACGTTTGCTTGTCCTCAAGCAAACAAAACAATAAACACACAAAATTACACATCACACAATGTAGTAATGAGACAAGGGCTTCATCTTCATAAAATAAAATTAATTTTAATCACAATCATTCAAGTTATTTCAAATCATTAACAAGTGAAATCTACATCTAAGGGTGTTGAACTAAATATATATATTAATTCAGATCCAAGTGTTAAATTGTTTACACTTTTCAATTGCACACACACATTAATAATTCTTTGGTCATTCAAACTCTACAACTACTCTTAAGTACGTTTTCATGAAAAATCAAGCTATTATAAGTTCAGTAGGTTTTATTAGAAAATACTTTTTTAATTTTATTAAACAAGGTCCTAGTCTTTTACTCGGAGGCAAACATGGGTGATGAATGTCGATCCGGTTACTCGACTAAGTCATTTTTTATTAAGTTTCTTGGATAAAACGTCATTATATCCTTTTGACGCAGAGGCACACATTTGTGATGCGTGTCGATCCGGTTACTCAACTATATCACATTCTCAATTAGCTACTAACTCTATTCATAATCTGAAGGCCAGCAGAATAGTAATTTGTTAAAAATAAACAAACAATTTTTTTTATTTATTGCCTACCTTGTTGCTTTAGCTACTCGTTTTCATGAAAAAATATTAGCAAGGCAACTTAAGTCGAAAGACCTAAAATTGTGAATGAATGTGACAATTTAGAGGGTGATAAACTCACACTAAATCCTAATTAAGCTGCATACACTAATTTTTTGAGCTAATGATTCTTCACAACCTAATAGACTATGTTCAAAATTAAATCAATTTCCATCCATCTAAGCTATTGACACATTGAGACGATTCACAAAATACAACCTAACAACTATCATATACTATGTAAAATTCACATTCAAAGAAAAACACATAACTACTCCACACTTGAATAACACATTGTCCTCAATGTTAGAAGAGGACAAACAAACACACATGCAAAGGAGAGAAACATAAATTAAATGAAAAACAAAATAAAGACTAAATTTAAAAAGAAAACGGTTAGAACAAAGCCTTATGGTGATGGAGGTGGGGATAAATCTGCTGGATCCCTAAGATTGTTGTCTTATCTAGGAATTGCTTGAAGAGAAGAGGGAATTAGTGATTTCAGATCAATTCAAATTACTAAGGTTTTGTTGAAAGTTCAAAACAACTCTAACTAAACTTAACGATTTCAATCGAACTATTAAATGTGCTAATTTATAGTCCTTAGGTTGACTTTGCATCCATAGAGGCTTCTTAATTGTTCTAATAAAAGGAAATCGCTTCCTTGTCCTTAGTAATTGTTCCTCTGAGATATAGCTTGCAACGATGCCCGTTGACCTTAAAAGTTTCCTTGTTAGCATTTTCCAATTTGAGGGCTCCATGATTGAAAACTTGAATGACCTTAAAAGGTCTACTCCATCGAGATTTTAAATTCCCTGGAAACAGCCTCAACCTTGAATTATATAGTAGAGCCGCTTCTTCTACTTTAAATTCCTTTTGTTTAAGACAAGAATCGTGCCATTTCTTTATCTTTTCCATGTAGAGTTTGGCGTTTTCATACACATTATAATGAAACTCTTCAAGTTCGTCCAGTTGTAGAAGTCTCTTTTCTCCTACTTGCTTCCGATCAAAAGTTAACGCTTTTATCGCCCATTAAGCCCGATGTTCTAGTTCGACCAAAAAATAACAAGCTTTTTCGTACACGAGCCTTAAGGAGTTATTCCGATAGGTGTTTAAAAGTAGTTCTATAAGCCCATAAAGTATCGTCTAAATTTATTGCCCAATCCTTCCTAGGGTTGTCCACCGTTTTTTCTAAAATTCGTTTCAATTCTCGATTGAAAACTTCCACTTGGCTACTAGTCTGTGGATGGTAAGGTGTAGCAATACGATGGTACACTCCATATCTTTTTAAGAGGGCATCAAAAGATCTGCTGCATAAATGGTTACCTCCATCACTTATTATTGTACGTAGCACTCCAAACCGATTTAATAACAATTTGATGAACTTTTGCATCGCCTTTCCATTATTGGTTGGAGATGCCACTGCTTCAGCCCAATGTGAAATGCAATCCACCCCCATTAGAATGTCATGTTTCCCATTGAAGATGGGAAAAGACCTATAAAGTCAACGCCCTATACATCGAAGACTTCTACTTCTAAAATGTTGGATAAAGGCATCTAATCTCTTTAGAGATGTTACCTATTTTCTGACATTGATCACATTGTGCTACAAAAGTCTGAGCATCCTTAAACAAATGTGGCCAATATAATCCACTCTCGAGTATCTGAGCCGTCGTTTTGTTGGCTCCATAATGTCTAGCATACTGATCTTCATGACATTGCTTTAAGATGTCCAACATTTCTTTCTCTAGAACACTCGTCGCATTAACCCATTCATGCATGCTCTATATAAAATTGGCTCATCCCATATATATTGATTACAATCATGGAAGAATCTCTTTCTTTGTTGGTAAGATAAATCTGAAGGAAGTTTTCCACTAACAACATAATTTGCGATATCAACAAACCATAGTGTAGTCAAACTTTTGAGTAACATCAGGGTTTCATAGGGAAAATTTTCATTAATATCATTGCTTAGCTTGCATACCTCTTCGTTCAGTCTGGATAAGTGGTCTGCAACCATATTTTCTGCTCCCTTTTTATCTCTCATCTCTATATCAAATTCCTATAAAAATAACACCCACCATATGAGCCTTGGTTTTGCATCTTTTTTGTTGAAAAGGTATTTTAAAACCACATGATTGATGAATACGATTACCTTTGACCCCAAAAGATATTGCCAAAACTTATCACACGCGTACACTACTGTAAGTAATTCCTTCTTTGTAGTGGTGTAATTCAAATGAGGTCCTTCAAGGGTCTTGCTAGCGTAATAGATCGCATGCAACCTTTTATCTTTCCTTTGATCCAGTACACAACCTGTGGCTTGGTCGCTTGCATCACACATAACTTCAAATGAAAGTGTCCAGTCCGGTGGTGATAGAATTGGTACTGATAGTAATGTCTCCTTTAATTTGTTAAATGAAAACACATGCTTGTCATCAAATAGGAAGGGCACATCCTTGACAAAAAGGTTTATTAAAGGTCTGGTGATTTGCGAGAAGTCTTTGATGAATCGATGGTAAAATCTTGCATGACCGAAGAATCCTCGTACACTTTTACATTGCTTAGCGGTGGAAGTTTCTCTATCAGTTCTATTTTTGCTCTGTCGACCTCAAATCCTTGGTGTGAGATTTTATGCCCTAGCACTATCCCCTCTTGCACCATAAAATGACATTTCTTCCAATTCAACACCAAGTGCAACTCTTCACATCTCTGAAGAACTTTGTCTAAATTAGTTAAACACATTTTGAAAGAATCTCCAAAAACTGAAAAATCATCCATAAACACCTTCATTATATCTTCTATCATATCGGCAAAGATAGGCATCATACATCTTTGAAATGTAGTCGGGGCATTGTATAGCCCGAAAGGCATCCGCCTGTTAGCGAAGGCACCATAAAGGCAGTGAATGTAGTATTTTCTTGATCATCAGGGTAGATGAAGATTTGATTATATCCTGAATATCCATCTAAGAAGCAATAAAACGAATGACCAGCTACCTTTTCTATCATCTAATCTGTGAACATGAGAGGAAAATGATCTTTCTTAGTCACTGAGTTGAATTTGTGATAATCTATGCATACTCTCCATCTTGTGACCGTTCTTATTGAAATTACTTCTCCACTATCACTTTCTATTACCATCATTCCACCCTTCTTAGGTACACATTGTACTGGACTGACCTATTCACTATCGGAGATGGGATAAATTATCCCTGCATCTAAGAGTTTGATTATCTCCTTCTTGACCACCTCTTTCATGTTAGGGTTCAACCTTCGTTGACACTCCCTAACCATTATACATCCTTCCTCTAGGTTTATTCAGTGCATGCAAACATTTAGGCTTATACCTCGAATATCAGCAATCTGCCATCTGATGGATTTCGTTTGCTTTCTAATAATTTCTACCACCTTACTTTCTTGTTTCTAGTTCAATTGATTGGAGATGATTATTGATAACTTTTGACCTTCACCTAGAAAGGTATATCTGAGATGTGCAGGTAAAGGCTTAAGCTCTAATGTGGGTGGTTTTTCTGTAGATGGTGGTATGGGTGCTTCTGTTCGAACCAATTTATCTTGATGCATTTAAACATCCGATTCCTCTATCTCATCGTCTCCTTTAGATTCAAGTTTTTGATATCCATTGTCTATCTCCATTTTCACTTACTGTACTTCAGCGATGCAACTCTCAACTTGTTTTTGCAAATATTGATCCATAATTTCAACCTTCATACACGCGCTGCTTGTTGTTGGATTCTTTAAAGCCTTATTCGTATTGAATTTGATCTGATCTTTGCCTATTCAAATTGCTAATTTCCCTTCTTGAACATCAATTATGGCTTTTCCTGTATTCATACACGATCGTCTAAGGATCAATGGACAGTTCTTATCTTCTTCAAAATCGAGAACCACAAAATGTACAAGAATAATGAACTTGTCCACTTGTATCAGAAAGTCTTCCACTATTCCAAACGGTCTTTTAATAGATTGATCAGTCAATTGAATTAACATCGATGTCGGTTTGACCTCACCCAACCCTAACTTCTTGAATATTGAAAAAGGCATAAGATTAATACTTGCACCGAAGTCGCACAAGCACTTCGTGAATTCAAATTCACCAACCACATAGGGTATTATGAAACTCTCTGTATCCTTCAATTTAGATGGCATCTGACTAGTGACTATGGAGCTGCAGGTGCCAGTTAGAGCTACCATTTGATTATCTTCCCAAGTACGCTTCTTTGATAATTTGTCCTTAAAAAATTTTGTGTATTTAGGCATGTGTTCCAAAGCCTCTACAATTGAGAGATTTATCTGTATTGTCTTTAAGTTTTCAACGAATTTTGCAAATTGTGCATCCAACTTCTTCTTTTGTAATCATTGAGAGAAAGGAATCTTGGGTGGATATGGTGGAGGAGCGACATAAGAAGGGTATTCGCTCATATTCAATTCTTTCTCCTTTTCTTGATCTTTCTCAGCAGGAGGTATGGGCTCCTCTATTGTCTCTTTGAGTATTTTACGTTCCTTCCCACTTCTAAGTATAATAGCCTTTAATTGCTCCCTCCGTTTTGTTCTTGAAGTGCTAGGAAGAATTCCTTTAATCTGCGCAAATAAAGTGTTTAATAATTGATTTACTTGGACGTTTAGATTGTGGATTGAAGATGCATGGTTCTCTGTTACTTATTCGAATATGCCCTCTAAACTCTTTTGTGCATCTTCTAGGTTCCAAGCTTGATTAAAATTTTATCCAATTTGGATTCCATTGAGCTTGGTTTGTCTTATTGGAAGCTTAGTTGTCCTTAAGGTCTGAACTATTCTCCAACATTGTTCGTCCACGAGAAGTTAAGGTGAGTCTTCCACTCGAGGTTATATGAGTTGGAGTAGGGATTGTTTCCTCCTCCTCGTCTATATTGAGCTCCCATATAATTCACTTGCTCTGGATCACTTTCCTTCATTAAGAAACAATCTACCGTATCATGGTCCATTTGTCCACAGAGTTCACACTTAAGTTTTATGGCTTTCATCGGAACTGAGGACGAAGCCTTCATGTTATTGATTTGTCAAGTTAAGTTGTCAATTTTAGCTTGCATCTCTACAGCCACAATTCCTTTTTGTTCTCATAAAGTAGTGTTTTGTCTACTCCGCTCGTTCATTCATAGATAACTATTACTCGTCGTCTCCTTTATTAGCTCTTCCGATTCATCTACTGTCTTTCTCATCGGTGATCCTCCTGAAGTTGTGTCAATCGTGCCTCTCGTATATGGTGTTACCCCGTTATAGAACACTTACAATAAGAATTCCTTGGTTAAATAAGTATGATGAAAATCATATATGAAACTTGTTAAGTTGAAGGATGATCAATCAACCTTTAATTATAATAGTCAAGTGTTAAATGTTATATGTAGGATGAATACTTGTATTTCATCAAATTTACTAATGACCTCATATGATAGAGTCAATATATATTAAATGAAATATTAATTTAAATTTTAAAAAGTTGAAAGTATTTAAATCGAATTAGAAGTTAAGAATGAGAAGCTCTTCAAAGAGAATGATGTTATGAGATTTAATTTTTGTTGGTTATATATAAGGAATAAGATTCTCTTGTGAATATTTTCAAAATTAAATTCCACAATTGTATGATGCAATATTTATTTCTCCTATAATTATGCCTAGTAAAACTTGCCTTCAATAATTATATATAAATTAATTAGCAAGATTTCATATTAGATACAAAAGAGTAAGACTTTAAAAGAGACAAAGTTAATGATTTTAGGATGTGATACTTTGTTGAAGAATATATTATTTAATAATTTTATAACTAAATTGGGTAATAGAAAGTTATGAGATATCCAAAATATTTTATATGATCTTATGAACTTCATTAGATAAAATATTTATTTCAATGCATACTTATGGAAGAATGGTTCTCAAGATAAATTGTAAGAGTAAGATGAAGTTTGAAATACTTAAATCTCATAATAGTATGTTCCAATAGAACTAGTGTGTTTGTTGATACATTTAATGTAAAATTGAAAAGTTGCAAAATATTAAAAGAATTCACTGTCAAAAGTAAAACCCTTGAAATAATTACTGTATAATTGAAATCATGATAAGATCATAATTATGATATTTAATATGCATTTATGTATTATTCATAAATTATTCCTATTTGTAGTTTCATAAAAACAAGATACCGATAGAATGACAAAACTATCAAACATTATTTTTTTTAATGAAAATTGTAATTAATCTCATAAATTAAAATATAGAGATAAACAAATGTGTGAATGCTTATTAGAGAATAAATTCATTAAGCTAACCCTAGTATGAGAATTTCAAATGGAATATTAGTTATGTGTTTGTGGATTTACTCAGTATGATTGTTGTATAATTGATCCTTAGACTTAAAATTACCAAAGTATCATATGTGGAAATTACTATATTTTGATACTACTTTTAACATAATCTATTTAGAGCAGTTTAGTCAGTAGTTTTAGGGCATAATATAAACAATATGGACATAGTTGAGTGATTTAATAAATAATTCATTATTTTAAAGTAATTAGAGAGAATATTCAACTATTATTGATTAGTAGTTATTTAAGAAATTCTCAGGTCAAAGTGAATTGAGATTTAAGAAGATGCTTTCAAATATCAATTATAGATCAATTACTAATTGGTAAGAATGAATATGATTAAATTTAAAAGAGTTAACATTAATTTCATATCTTATGTTTAATTATAATGTTGAAAGATAAAAGGATTAAATTATATATCATAGCCAAGTATGAATAGGTTGAGTTAAACTACATTGATATTTTTAATATTTAGGTAGTTATGATATATTGTTAGACATCAATCTTAATCTATTATTATAAATTATTTAATTAGAGAATTAAATATAAATTAAAAATCTAATTTTAAATTATAATTATAATTTATAAATATTATAAATTTATTAACAACCTAATGGGTCACACATAGAAAAAATAGTTTAAATTAATTTGGACTAAATTGTGAAGTTTAAATTTTTTACAAGAATCAAATATAAGGTATTTGACTTTATTAAAATTAAATTACAACCATAATTAGAGTCAGACTTTAATAATTATTATGAAGTTCAATTTTAATAAGAAAGAAACTCTAATGACTTTTTCTATAAATAAGAAAAAAAGATATAAGTGAGCTAGCACTCTTATCTTTTCCTTTTAAAATAATTTAAGTGATTTTTTCTACTATTTGAATATTGTCAAAGGTTAAACACATCAATAGCTTGCGGTTGGCAATTAGTAGCTCGAGAAAGAAATTTTCAAAATTTTAAATTAAGTATGATTCAACCCTTTTATTTATGACTCTTGCTTTTAAATTATTCAATTAAAACATTTAATCAAGAAATTGTAAATTTTATTTTATTTTATGTACTCCTGATTTAATCATAGTTAATTTTCTAATAGTATTATTAGAATCTCCTTTAATTGTTTAACTTGATTAAAATTGCTTGATAGTTATTGATTTAATAAAATTAAGGCTTAAACTTTGTTTTAATAAATTGTCTAATACGAATTATAACATAATTAATTAGGTTTTATTTTAATTTTCTAGAAATTACAAGATTTAATTTTGCATGCCCATTGTGTTTAAGCTTTTTGGAAAACTCAATATGTCAGCCTCCCTGACTTTTTTTAGCTTTTAGAAATTATGTTGTATTTAAATAAGCCTGGCATGCCTACACCCATGTTCTATTTCTAAAAAACCTTACATCTAGAAAAACATTGCATGTGCCCTTAGTTTTAGGTTTTTGAAAACTTGGGTTCTTTAAAAACAAAATCTCAACACAGAACCCCTTAGGTTCAATTTATGAAAACTACATACGTTGCATGCTCCTGTATAATGAAATAGATTTGGATATTTTGTGGTTATAACTTGTACATGTTTGATGCGAATCAGTATGTGTGTTAGGACTTCACTAGCAATGATGCTAGCCTCTAGTGAAACAACCTCCTCGGTCGCGAATGGCAATGGAGTCAGTTGTGACTATCGGCACTGGTAGGGGGCGATTATCGCCCCTGAGGAAGGTTCTAATCCCTAGCACAACAGTGCAAGGAAGAGGAAAGCCTTAAAGAAGGAGAGGCAGGTTGGCGAGGCGGCGCTGCGTAGAGTAGCAGAAACAAAAGAAACACACGCCTCACAAGAGATCAAAAAAGTCTGGCGCGTGTTGCACACAAGGGCTTTGGCCCATATGCTAGACAGTTCCCTTTCAATTTTTTATTTACTTTTAAGCCTTTAAATTAGTATAAATTCATAATAAATCTATAACAAAGTATGTTTTAATTGTTTGAAAATTATTTTCAAAAGGGTATTGTGTTAAGAATTTTTTTTGGAATTTAGTTTAATTTTTATAATGTTAAATTATTAAATTAAATTAGTTATAAAATTAATAATTAGAATCAAATAAAGTTTTAAAGGGTTATCTTTCATAATTAGATTATGTTAGATATAATTAGTTTAATAAAATTACAATAATTAAGAAAATATTTTATTTTTAAATTATATTAATTAATTTTGATTAAATTAAGATTAATAATTAAATTGAGTTCCAATTAATATTTTAGAAAATTAATTTCTAGAAATTAAATTGATTAAATTTCAATAAAATTGGAATTATTTATTAATTATAGTCATTCAAAATTAAGGAAATTATTTTATTAAGTAATTAAAAAATTAATTTCTAATAAAATTATTTATTTCAATTTGATTGAAATAAAAATAAGTTTATTATTTTTTAGAGGGTTATTTTCTATTCCATTTTAGAAATTATTTTTATTAATTTAAATAATTAATTTTAATTAAATGAAAGGGGTTTTTATTAAATTTGGAAAAATATTTTCTCTTAATTATGAAAATGAGCCTTCTTTGATATTTTCTAGTTCTTCATTCTATTAAAGTATAGTTTCTTATTGGAATTGAGAAATTAATCTCCAAAAATAATGTAATGATTTTTTAAATAGAATTTAAAATGTTTTATTTAATTTTAAAAGTTATTTAATTTAATATTAGAAAATAGTTTTAAAATTTTAAAAAAGTATTCCTCGTTAGATTGGAAGGTGATTTTCTTATTAGACTAGAATATCTTACTAGTTAAATTTTGGAAAAGGAATTTTCTGTATTATAATAAGAATAGTAATTTACTAAAAATTATTTTTAATTAATTCGTTAAAGGAATCAAGTTAATTAGAAATGGTTTCCAATTGAATTTGAAATTTGTTTTCAAATCAAATTGAATTTATATTTGGAATAGGTAATTGATTTATTTAGGAATCAATAGTTTAATCCAATTTAATTATCCAAAGAGTTAGACTTATTATTATTTTAGAATAAGAAGATTATATCAATAATTTAAATCAAACAAATGTTTCAAGCTTATAATTTGATTATAATTGCATGAAATATTGCATATTTAAATGTATGACATTTTACATGTAATGTGAGTTTGACGAGACGATCAAAAACTAAATCCTTTGTTAAATATTATATCCACATTGTGAATGTGATTGTTGTCTTTTATTGTTATAAGAATAAACGTAGTTTTGTTATTGTTAGCCTTATTAAGCAAACTTAAGACCATCTTAAGTCGGATATGTTTAATCTTATAATAATGAGTCCTACTTGACTAAGTTAGGATGATTTTGATGAACAAACTTATAATCATATGAATTTAAAGGTAAAGATAGGAATAACATATAATATATGTCTTGACAAGGAGTTGTTACCTAATGGATCTATGAGTCATATGAGCTGTGATTGATAAAGATGTTGTCAAACTAATTCGAGTTTAGTTGGTTTTGTTGAGAAAACTCAAGATCACCTAAACTTGAATAGGATCATATCCCACTAGAGAGATTAGAATAATCTTTTTCGAAATAGTAGTAAGAGTTATTATTTTAAACAAAATAGTAGGATTAACCATATATATAATTAAGTCCTAGTCTTATTTGGTTGTCATGACATGTAACCTAATACTTACTATCTTAATATTTAATTTTTAAGTAGAAATTACCTTTGTTTAATATAATTGATACTAAAGATTAATAAACTGATTTTCTTGAACATATGTTAGGTTTGAGAAGAGTTCTTAAAAGGATAAAAAGAAAGTTGTACATCTATTATTCAATACTACAATTAATCCAAGTTAATGATTTTGTGACAAACAATAGCATATAAATGACAACGTATAATGAAATTTTGAGTTGACTATTTTCTTATAAACTTCAGCAACAATATGAAAGATGAACATTAACACTGTGATAACACAATGCAAATATTTGCATAGAGTAGAGTAAAAGGTATAGTATCTTGATAAAATTGTTTCATTAAATTTAACTTATCAAAACATAAAAATGGACTGCAATTTAAGGTATTTACTATAGTATGATAATAGTTGTCATTGTAATAAAATTATTATATGATTTTCTTGTCAATACAATATATGATAGAGATCATAGATATTTCTAATTCATGCTTTTGAGTATTTGATACTGAATTTGGATTCAATATTATTGCAATATTGAGATATAATAAAAAATAGATTGTTGAGTAAAAATATTTGATCTAAGTTTATATAAATAGTTTGTCTGTGTTGGATTAAAGGAATCTTATGTTTAATATAAGTGGTAAAAATATATAATTAGATAATTGAGACTATTATTTTATCTCATATCGTTTATATCAACATAATGATAATTATAAAGTCACATACAATGATAAATGTATCCTCTTGATTATGAATCATCTGAAAATTATATAACTTTTAAGGTTAGAAAATAACCAAACTAACCTTTGGTGAAAGGATAATGATGGTATTGAATTGTCAAATTTTATACTTGTGATGTATGGATGTATTAACAATTCATAAAAGGATGAATGCTTGTATTTCATTATAATTACTAATAACTTTATATGATATAGTCATTCCAATTTAGTTAATCATGAGTTTTCTTAACAAACCATCCAAACTTGAATTAATTAGATAACATTTTATTAATCACATTTTATATAACCCCTAGATCCATTTTGTAACAACTCTTTGTCAAAATGCATCTTATATGTTATTCCTAACTCTGCCTCTAAATTCATATAACCATGAGTTTGTTCATCCAACTTATACAAATTTAGTTAAGTAGGACCTATTATTATAAGGCTAAATATATTCAGGTTAAAGTAGTGAGTTTGCTCAATAATCTTAACAATGAATAAAACTCTAGTTTATTCTTGTAACAATAAAAGACAACCATCATGTTCACAATATGTACTCAATATTTAATGAGCGATTTATTTTTGATGGTCTCATTAAAAACATTTTATCTGTATAATGTTACACATTTACCATGCAAATATAATCAAATTATTATGTAATATGTGTATGACGAGACCATCAAAAATCGAATCCCTTGTTAAATATTAAGTACAATATAGACAAGATTGTTGGCTTCTATTGTCATAAGAATAAACCATTGTTTTGTTTTTTGTTAGCCTTATTGAGCGAACTCAATGTTATAAGAATAAACCATTGTTTTGTTTTTTGTTAGCCTTATTGAGCAAACTCAAGATCGCCTTAACCTAAATATGATTAGTCTTATACTAATTGGTCTTACTTAACTAAAATTGGACTATTTAGATGAACAAACTCATGATCATATGAATTTAGAGGTAAAGACAGGAATAACATATAACATATGTTTTGATAAGGAGTTATTAATGACAAATCTAGAAGTCGTGTGAGATGCGATTGATAACGATGTTATCAAACTAATTTAAGTTTAATGGTTCGTTGAGCAAACTCAAGTTTAACTACATTTGAATAGGATCCTATCCTACTAAAGAAATGAGAAATTTCATTTTAGAACAGTAGTAAAAGTTACTAATTCAAATCAAAATAATAGGAGTAATCAAATATATAATTAAATTTCTATTATTATTTGGTTGTCATGACATATAACCTAATACTTACTATCTTAATATTTATTTTTTAAGTAGAAATCACCTTTATTTAGTATACTTAATACCAAGAATTAATGAACTAAATTTCTTGAATATATGTCAAGTTTGAAAAAAGTTCTCAAAAGGATAAAAAGAAATTTGTATATCCATTATACAATATTGCTATTAATCCCTATTGAGGATTTGGTGACAAAGTTTTAAAAATAAGTTAACATTATATAAATGACAATATATAATGAAATTTATAGTTAACTATTGCATCATAAAATTTAACAGTAATATGAAATATAGATGTCAAAACTGTGATAGCATAATGCAAATAATTGCATAGAGTAGAGTTAAAAGGTATAACATCTTGATAAAATTGCACTTAATTTAACCTACAAAAATGTAAACATTGACTACAATTAAAGGTGTTTACTATAGTACGATAACAATTGTCATTAGAAGAAGATTATTGTATGACTTTCTTGTCAATACATGACATGGTAAAGATATA
>JAOQMR010066473.1:0-20535 GCA_027563865.1 Erythroxylum pelleterianum | reverse complement strand
CATGAACAGAAATTTCAAGTGCACAATTATGACTGTGAACCCATCCTATTATGCATGATCAGTCCTATATACTCTCGCTCTAGCCCATCCTAGGCCAATTTACCATTTTACCCCTTCCAAGTGAGGGTGGGATGTTACATCCTCTACACAGTGGAAACGTCAGGGCTCCATCGGGTTGTAGCCGAGTTGCACCCGACCCGGCTGGAGGTTGAAGATGACTTTGTCTCATTTTAAAAAAATATTTATTAATACTAATTTTGTTAATATTAATGATTAATTGGGTTAATCAAGACCTAACTCTTATGTTGTGATTTTTAATTATGTATGTCTTATGTTGGAATTTGAGTTTTGACATACTAGTAATAATTGTTTAATTATTTGCACAAATTACATGTGATTAATTGAAAATTTTGTGTGTAATTCATGATCATTATACATGCAAAATTAGATTAAATAATTTGTGCATTATTATTTGATTTATTTGCATTATTTATTAATTAATGCAAATGTTTAGGCTTTTATTTAAAGCTTAAGGTAATGTGAGTGATCATATGATTTTAATTAATTGGGAGTAGCCACAGCATCTCAAATTAATTACAATTATATATTTAGTTTTAAGATCACATTAATACATTGATTGTAATTAATCATATGTGATATGATAAAATCTACCAATAGGAATATTGTTATATTTGTATGGTTAATTAGGATGAAATATCGGATTACATTTCTTAATCTACCCACAGGACTTAAAGAAAGGAACATAATTCAATAGTTTTGTCATAAAGTCCTAGATAAATCTAATTGAGTAGAACTTTAGCCCACAGGCACGTCTTATGTCACTAGATTCATCTATTAAATGCATGCTTTACATTAGTAAACTATGAATTATTATTGGTCTCGAAATATATATAACAAGCATATATTTTTATTTCTTAATTTGCAGTTACTCAGACAGTTAATATTTTTAATATTAAGTGTAATCTTCACGAATTGAGAGGTGATAACTATAAGATTTGGAAGGAAAGAATTCTGCTTCATTTGGGCTGGATAGATATAGACTATGCTATTAGGAAGGACGAACCACCGAGTATGACTGAGACCAACACTCCAAAAGTTGTTGTTCTTTATGAAAAATGGGAGAGATCTAATTATCTCTCTGTGATGTTCATAAAGACCAAGATATTTGCTAGCATTCGTAGTTCTATCGAACAACATAGTAATGTCAGAGATCTATTGAAGGCCATTAATGAGCAATTTGCTACATCTAATAAGGCCCTGCCAGCACTTTGATTATGCAGTTGTCATCTTTGAGGCTCACTCGGATAAAGGGAGTACGTGATCATATCATGCGTATGAGGGACATAGCGGCTCGGCTGAAAGCATTGGAGGTTACTATATCGGAATCTTTCCTGGTGCATTATATTCTGTGCACTCTGCCTCAACAATACGATCCTTTCAAGATCTCTTATAACACACATAAAGACAAGTGGTCGATCAATGAACTGTAGACCATGTGTGTGCAAAAAGAGGAGAGGTTGTTGATGGAAGAGGGTGAAAGGGTTAATTTGACCGTTTCAGGAAAGAAGAGGCAGGATGATGTCAAAAATAAGGGAAAAGACAAAATTGCTCCTCAATCCGATATAAAGAAACCATCAAAGTGTTTTTTTTTGTAATAAGAGGGGACACATGAAGAAAGACTGCGCTAAATTTAAAGGCTGGCTCGAAAAAAAAGGTACTCAAATTTCATTTGTTTGTTATGAATCTAATGTGGTTATTATTAATTATAACATATGGTGGATTGACTCTGGTTCTACAATTCATGTTTCGAATACCTTGCAGGGTATGCAAAACCTAAGAAATCCGGAGGGAAGTGAATAATTCATCTATTTAGGAAGCAAGACGAGTTCACATGTGGAAGCCATCGGCACTTGTAGTTTGGTTTTGAGCATTGACTTTATTTTGTGCTTGGAAAAGACCTTTTATGTTCCAAATTTCTCTAGAAATTTGATTTCTGTATCAAGACTTGTACCTTTTGGTTTTTCCTTTAACTTTTCAGATTCTAATTTCAGTTTATGTAATGGATCTAAAGTTATTTCTTATGGTACATTAGCTGAGGGTCTTTATTCCATTCAGTTACAAAATGATGATGCCTAGAATTCGATGCATGTCACTGCTGGATTGAAACGATGTATTGTGAATGAAGAATCTTCTATATTGTGGCACCGTAGATTAGGACACATTTCCATTGAGAGAATTAAGAGATTAGTAAATGAAGGGGTACTTAGTACTTTGGATTTTGCTGACTTTGAGACTTGCGTGGATTGTATTAAGGGTAAACAAACTACAGGTCTAAAAGGGGTTCCAAGAGGAGTACAAAACTGTTAGAAATCATACATATAGATATTTGTTGTCTAGATATAGACGTAAATAGTCGGAAATACTTTATCACCTTCATAGACAACTATTTGCGATATATGTATCTCTACTTACTTCGTTCTAAGGACAAAGCTTTCGATGCCTTTAAAATATTTAAGGCAGAAGTGGAGAGTCAACGTGGAAAACTGATAAAAATTGTAAGGTCAAATATAAGTGGAGAGTACTATAGTAGATACACTGAAAGTGGACAAGCGCCTGGTTTTTTTGCGAAGTTTCTTCAGGAACATGAGATTGTTACCCAGTACACCATGCCTAGTTCTCCGGATTAGAATGGTGTGGTAGAAAGAAGAAATCGAACCTTAATGGACATGGTGAGAAATATAAAGAGTAACACAAAACTTCCTCAATTCCTGTGGACTGAAGCTCTAAATACGAATGTGTATATATTAAACCGGGTTTCAACCAAGGCTGTCTCAAAGACACCTTTTGAGTTATTTAAGGGTTGGAAACCGAGTCTGAGGCACATATGCGTTTGGGGATGCCCGTCTGAAGTGAGAACTTACAACCCACAGAAGAAGAAGCTAGACCCAAGGACCATTAGTGGGTATTCCATTGGATATGCTAAAAGGTCTAAGGGGCATAGATTCTGTTGTCCATCTCACAGCATTAGAATTGTGGAATCAAGAAATACAAAATTTCTTGAGAATGACTTGATCAGTGGGAGTGGTCATTTCAAGGCATAGTTTTTGAAAAGGGCCATTATGAAGCTCAACCCTCTGGTTCAAGTGATAGATTGATTGTCATTCATACCTCTAAAGTTGAAACGGGTGTTGGACAACCAATTACTGAAGTTCCATAAGCTATTAGTACCAATCCAATTGATCAAGTTGTAAATGAGGAATAACCAGAAATTGTTGAGCAACCAATTGAACAACAGGTTGAGCAACAAGTTCCTCATGAGGATGATAATACAATATTGAGGAGATCTACTAGGGTTAGAAGGCCAGAAATACCTAGTGATTATATAGTGTATCTACAAGAGTCAGATGACAACATTGGAGCCGAAAATGATCCTGAAACATTTTTATAGGCCATGAGTTCTAAGGAATCGAACTTGTGGTACAATGCTATGAAGGATGAGATGGAGTCTATGACATCTAATCAAGTCTAGGATCTCGTTGAGTTGCCAAATGGTGTGAAAACCATTGGATGTAGATGGGTATTTAAGACAAAGAAAGACTCACGAGGCAACATTGAGAGACATAAAGCAAGACTTATTGCCAAAGGGTTCACTCAGAGGGAAGGAATCGACTATACGGAGACATTTTCTCCTGTATCTAAGAAAGATTCTCTTCGTGTAATCATGGCATTGATAACTCATTTTGATTTTGAGTTACATCAAATGGATGTAAAAACGGCGTTCCTCAATGGTGAACTAGAAGAAGAGGTTTACATGAAACAACCTGAAGGATTCTCCTTTAGTGATGGTGAGCATTTAGTCTGAAAGCTTAATAAATCCATATATGGATTAAAGCAAGCCTCCCGGCAGTGGTATTTAAAATTTCATAAGGTTATCACTTCATTCGTTTTTGAAAAAAATTTAATGGATCAACGTTTATACCAGAAGGTCAGTGGGATTAAGACTTGTTTTCTTGTGTTATATGTGGATGACATTTTCCTTGTGGCTAATGATAAGGGTTTGCTATATGAGATGAAACAATATCTCTTAAAGAATTTTAATATGAAAGATATAGGCGAGGCATCTTATGACATTGGCATCAAGATCTATAGAGAAAAATCTCAGAGACATTTTGGGCTTGTCTAAAGAGACCTATATCAACAAAGTTTTAGAGGGATTTTAGATGAAAGATTGTGCACCAAGTGTAGCACCCAGAGAGAAGGGTGATAGATTAAGTTTGAATCAATGCCCGAAGAATGACTTTGAGCAGGAACACATGGAAAACATTCCATATGCTTCAATTGTTGGAAGCCTTATGTATGCTCAGGTCTGCACCCGACCTGACATTGCATATGCTGTTGGAATGTTAGGAAGATATCAGAGTAATCAAGTATTGATCACTGGAAAGTTGCGAAGAAGGTTATGAGATATTTTCAGGGCACAAAGGACTGCATGCTTATGTATAGGCGAACTGAGAACTTGGAAGTAGTTAGATACTCCGATTCAGACTTTGTTGGCTGCATTAATTCAAGTAAATCAACATCTAGTTATATTTTCACGCTAGCTGGCAGAGTTATATCTTGGAGAAGTGCCAAGCAAACCTTGATTGCTACTTCCACTATAGAGGCTGAGTTAGTATCATGTTTTGAGGCCACCTCGCATGGTGTATGGTTAAAGAGTTTCATATCTGGGGTTAGAGTTGTTGATTCAATTTCTAAGTCCATTAAAGTTGTATTGCGACAACTCCGCTGCGGTCTTTATGACTAAAAATAATAAGAGTGGAAGTCGAAGTAAGCATATCGACATTAAGTATTTAGCCATTAGAGAATGTGCTAAGGAAAGAAAAGTTGTCATAGAGCACATTAACACTGATTTGATGATTGCAGATCCTTTAACTAAAGGCATGCCACTTAAGCAGCTTAAGATCACGTAGTGCAAATGGGACTTGGTTCTATAATATGATTTTTGTTGTACATTTGTTGCTTCAATGAAACTCTTAGTTAGTTTGATATTTTCTCATATATTTTGTGCACATATTTTTTGATTGATTTTGAGAAATGTCATTTAATTTGGACCTAAAATAAACATATGGTTTATTCATTAAGTTTAAGGGCTAGTAATGAGAAATTTTATATATGTAATATATGGAAGATAATACTCACTATAAAAGGACCTATCACCATGATTCATATATTTGATTTCTTGTTATGTTTGTGTTGGGTTAAATGGACCAAGTGGGAGAATGTAAGATTTTTGAAAAAAAATTACCTAACCTTCCTACTGTTCATGTTATGGTCTATTTAATGCATTACCCTCTTAATCACCCACACGTTATCGCCCATACTCCTGAGCTTCTTCCTCTGTGATGGATAGAGATATAGAAACAGTTTATAAACATTGTTTTAGGTCCCTATCTTCACTAAGCACAAGCTAGGGGTGAGCATTCGGGTAATTCGGGTCCAATTTTCACTGTTCGGGCCCGGCCTGAATTACCCAAAATTTTTTCCATCTTACCTAGCCCGAACCTGAAATTTCATTACCGGAACTTACCCGGCCCGAATTACCCGAAATTTTGTTCGAGTAAAGCCCGAATTACCCGAAATTTTGTTTGGTTATCTTTCAAAAATTACACAAAATAATTAAATACTTGAATTACACTCTCATATCTCAACAAATAGTTGAATTCACTAATAATATAACCAAATATTTCAATTAACTAGCCTAATTAATCTGTTAATTCTACAAGAAAAATAACGAAATGTATTTTCATAATTCTTTTAAACCTAATTCAGGTAATCGGGCCGGCCCAAATTTTTTCGAAGTTACCCGTCCCGGCCTGGCCTGAATTACCCGAAATTTAGCATTTTATTACCCGAATTAATTCGGACCGGGTCAGGTAATCGGGCCGACCCGAATAATGCTCACCCCTAGCACAAGCAGTACACCATCGGTCGTGCAAAAGGGAGAGGATAGAAGATTCAAAACCTAGAAATGCAATAAGATATCGGTGGGCAATGGCTGGAGGTATTTTTATTTCGGTTATAATTCCGCTGGTTAATGTGCATGTATCTTTTATGTAAACGTTATTGTACGAGATGTATGTACTGCCATGAATTATTTCACTGGGTTGTTCATGAAAGGATTAAAAAACGAAAGAAATGCAGAATACCTGATTTTGGTTCCATCCAATGTTCTGAAGCAATTTTTAAAGCCAAAATGAGCTCTAATCTTCCCAAGACCTTTGCAAAAGTCAATCACCGACACTCGGTTAATGCCTTTCTTCAGTTTTCTTAAGACATAAGCGCTCTTAATGGGTCAGAGGATCTGTATGCTTACAAATTACATAAGCAACTGAAGAAGACCTTAACCTTTATATATAGCTTCTATATCGGGCTTCCCCATCACAAGCTTGATATGGGTCCGGTCCATACTAATTGAGATCTATTTTTCTCTCGAGTTTCGACCCATTAATTCAGATAATTTATTGGGCCACTTTATTACCTTTGTTAGGATCGAATTATGTAGCTTAACAGATTAATTATTAAAAAATGAAAATATAATTAATAGTTGTCCAATTTATAGAAAAGGACAAAATTGTCCAACATCTCCCCCTTGGATAAGCATTAATTGTAGTTATGACTCAAGTTTAAAAATAGTTTAAAAATTGATTAAGTCATGCTACTATATTGGTACCACATTTTTTAAAAAATTAAAACATCCGGTCCAAAGGTAATGAAAGTCCAACATTTCGTCCTGCAAGGCTTTCGATACCAAAAAATATCAAAAACATGTGTCATGTGTGATATAGGTTTAATATAATCATGAATATCTAATACCTCACTAATATGAATGAGAAAATGGAGTGTGGCAAACTAGGATAATACCTGTATGATCTAAAATGTATCATCTTCATTTGTAGGTCTTGATTTCTCCAAATTTATGCTAAACTGCATGTGCTAAAATGTAGTAGAGAAATCCCATTTTCTCTCACCAAATGCTAAACAACATTAGTAAAAACTTATTTTCTCTCACGAAATGCTAAACAGCATTAGTGAAAACTTTTTTTCTCTAAACTGCATTACAGAACCTTAATGAGATTAAAAACTTATATTCCCCTATGTCATGTTAAATTTATGGATATCCATATTAAACTGTATGTGTCACAATGACATAGGTTTAAGGTCAATCTTTATATATGCTCTATGACCTTTAAAACACTTAAGATCAATACAAATCTTAAGACTTTCATATGTATTATGACCATACACAAGAATAGTTATTACTGAGGATAAAAAAATAATCATCTATATTAATAAATAATCATAATGTCATAATACATAAAAATGTACAAACTTTTAAGGAGCAAATACAATGATTCCTAACTACTGTCGTCTAAGGACTTTAACATTCTCATACTAGATACATGTCTAACAAATACTAGTGGGTGAAGTCCTTTAGTCAATGGATCAACTAACATCTCCTCAGTCCTGATGTGCTCCACTTCAACGTCACCCTTCTGAATCCACTCCTTTATGGTCAAGTACTTGACCTCCAAATGCTTAGACCCTATGATATTCTCGTTGTTATTACCGAACAACACTGCAGCAAGATTATCACAATATAACCGAATGGGTTTAGCTATTGAATCTGCCACAGACAACTCATAAATCAAGTTTCTGAGCCAAACCGCCTATGTAGCAGCTCCATAACATGCAACAAACTCTACATGCATGGTCGAGAAAGTTACCAGTGTTCGCTTGACACTCTTCCATGATATTGCATCATCTACCAATATACAAATGTACCCCGATGTGGATTTACGATCATCTGGACTCATAGCGAAATCGGAGTTTGTACCCTGTGAGGTTTAAATTATTGACTTTCCTGTATGTCAATGTATAATCTTTGGTACCCTTTAGGTATCTCAACACTCGTTTAACTGCATTCCAATGGTCCATACTTGGGTTAGTTAGATATTGACCCAGCAGTCCGACAACAAATGTAATATCTGATCTAGTGCACACCTGGGCATACATCAGGCTACCAACTACACTAGAATAGGGGACATCCTCATAGCCTCTCATCTTCATTATTTGAACACTGTGCCAAAGATAATCTATCACCATGAGAGACAGGTGCTACAATAGGTTTACAATCAGTCATATTAAACCTCTGTAGCACTCACTCAATGTATGTTCTTTGTGAAAGGCTCAATGAGTGTTGAGATCTGTCTCTGTATACCGAGGACAAAAAATGTTTCACCTAAATCCTTCATGCCAAAGTGTTTGGCCAAAAGTTGCTTTACCTCATACAACATGGTCAAATCATTTGACGCAAGCAAGATATCATCCACATACAGTAATAGAGAGATAACTTTGCTCCCCCTGACCTTATAGTATAAACATCTTTCAACTTTGTTTTTCACAAAGCCGAATGAGGTCAAAACCTCATCAAACTTTAGGTACCATTGTCTAGATGCTTGTTTCAAAACGCATATTGATTTAGTCAACTTATAAACTTTATCAGTTGCATCTTGATCCTGAAATCCTTCAGGTTGCTCCATATAAACCTCATCATAAAGGTCACCATTCAAGAAAGTGGTCTTAACGTCCATTTGATGTAGCTCTATATCATAATGAGCTACTATTGCCATCACTCTAAATGCATCCTTTCAGGATATGGGAGAGAATGCAACATCCCACTACTATAGGGTATGTACCCGAACATTCGAGGACAATCAAGTACATAACCTATGATAATGGTATGTTGGAGCAAAAACATATCCAACTAACACATGGCATCATCTAACATACTTAAAAGTTACTAAATTTTAAAACCATTGATTGCATCCATTCACAATTCTTACACCATTTCCATCATACAAATATTTATAAAACCTCTTATAGGTTTTAACAAAACTACAAAATAAATGCTACAGCACTTCTGGTGTCAGCTGATAGACCTCTGAGCCATTTTTCTATCCAAAAGATTCCTTAAGTCTTGACTAAGGAACTAGGTCTCTTATCTCATACCTGAAAAAAATCACATTGCAATTTTTATGATTTTTGCGAACTCAATGAGTGAACCATCATTGATGATTTCACTGGATCACACACACATCACATATATCACAGATATTCATTCTGAACATACATTTATTTTTCAGATACTCCCACAACATGGCATATCATATGGTTACTCATTATAGCTTTGCAAATCATTTAAAGAATTTCAGTCTTATATGCATGCTATATGCAAGAGACTCACATTTGTTCTTATTATTGTGACTGAGTGCCTATTACATACTTATACAAATACTGGCCCATAGGGCTCAGTCAGAACAGAATCACGGAACATAGCTCTACGTAAAGAAACATATATCAGGGAGCAAAGCTCTATGTGGAAGCGCTTCAAACTGGCTACTCAAGTCACAACGCCTTTATCTGAGCATGCATTTTATGAAATGCATCAAATACTGAATATGCCATATATCATAATCTTATACAAATGCTCAGACAAAGTTTTCATAGTCATTGGACCTAAGTTCGACATTCAACTTTTGTTGAGAATAAAAAATCATTCAGAAATTCATATCAAATCAGAACACTTATAATACATGCCCAACTATTAAACTCCTCGGACTTCAAGTCTGGAATTTAAAAAACAAATCACAAACAATTCTATAATATTGGAAGTATAAACAAAACAAATCAAATCAATCATAGGAAATTCATCTAGGTTGACTCGCAGTACGCTCCAAAATGTTATTGCCTAGATGGTCCGACAATGTCCGACTGGCGTCCAATGAGTTCCTTTATACCATACAAAACACATTTACAATATATCACAATATTGCACAATTGTAAAAGTATTCCTTTATGCACATTTACTTATATAAAATATGCACAATGCATATTTAATGACAATTCTGGGTATCTTATCAAATCATTCTGATATCAAAGTCTTCATTAATCTCATTTGTACGTATAATTTGGACCAACATAAAACAATGTGCAATTAATTTCATAATCTAATTAACCATTTTAGATTTTTTCTTACATTCATATGATCAACTTTGCATAATTAATCTGATAGGGTTAAGGACAAAACTAGGCAACACTTCCTTATAGAAAGTTGTACTCCAATGTCGTAAGTTTCTAATGATACTAAGTTTATTTAACTTGGTTAGAATACTAAAAGCTATACTCAATTTACTTATACTATTCTAAAGCTTCAGCAGAATTCCTATCTTAACTTCCAATTAGATTCTGAAATTTTTAGAGGACGAATTAGAATTCAATCTCTTCGTACAACTTGTAGTCTTATGTCTCTAATTGAATCAAAATTAATAATCATCTTATTCTGAGGTCTACAGACCAAGATATAGTCCAATAAACAAAGTATGTTCAGTAAAAAAAAATCCTCTCAGTCATCATACTTCAGTACAGTAACATTTCCATCTAAAATTCACCAAACAATTCAATTCAGAAAGCTATGATTAGTGGAAAAGAAGATCAATGTCTTATGAGTCTATTAGTCTAAGAATCAAGTCATTTGGACATTGGGTGAAGAAGTTATAGCAAAAAGATTGAAGGATGTTCAGAAAAATCCCTTCAGAAGAAAACCATTGAAAGTCGCACGATCGCGCTTTTCACTTGATTTCTGCAAAGTCGCGGTTATGCTTTTGCACGATCACGACATTTGATATTTTTCTTCAAATGTCACCATCGTGCAAAAGCACGACAGTGCTTTTCTGGTTTTTTGCATGACGGTGCTTTTCTCTTCTCCTTCTTCACCGATTCTTTTCTCCATTTCATCCCATAAATCTTTCATTTCTAGCCTTTCCACTTCCTTCCAACTTATCTCTTCAACATTTCAAACTCCAATTCAATCTCCAAATAAATCATAATCAAACTTTATCAATCAAACACCAAAATCCAAAACTCCATGTTCTTCCTCTCTCTCTCTCTCTATTGTAAATTTTTCCAAAAATTCAATCTTTCATAAATTAACTCCAATAACTAGCAAACAATTTCTCTACTTCATTTTTAACTCATCAATACACACACACAGTACAAAAATCCAAACTCCACACTTAACATTAAAATCCGATTATCACATGTGGAACTTTAAATTTTTCGTCATTTTTTCCCACATTCACAATTTCAAATCTTCATCTGAGTCATTTAGGACATGTATTCCCCGAACTCTACTACTATACCTTCACATGCATAAACTCATCTCTAACACTAGCCATCATCATATCATGGTTCAACACAATTTCCATCACTTTTGAACAACTCTACAGATTCACGCATCTCAACATACAAGTTTTCTCCAAAACAAAACAGAGTATCCAAATTTATCAATTCTCATACATTTTTGCATCATTTTCATTTTACCCCAATGACATCAGTGTTTCAATCCAATGCATGCAGTATCAAAATACCACTAAAACATCATCAAAATCACTTACTTGGTTCAGCTCAAATTCCGGCAATGAAGTTCTCGGTGGATGAAGAAAACCAAGGATAACAGAATAAACATTGTTTAAGTATTGAAATTCTTACTGTTAAGTAAGATTCAAAAGCCAATTTCTCAACAGATGCAACTAGGTGATTTCAGTGTTGGACAAAATCGAATGAAAAACAATACAAACTGCAAATTTGGTTTGCTTCACCCACGTGGTTATTGTGCATGTCTCACATCTGTCACTCAACCACATACCACTTAACACCACATATACAAGCCATTTGTCACAGTTATACGTTGCCACATGTTACACTATAATGAGCCCAAAAATTAGTATTTTTTCAAAATTTACTAAAAATTCCAACATATCCGAAATATACCAAAATTGTCAAATCACAATTAATACACTCCAATTTAATCTACAATTTCCATTTATACATTAAATTTATCCGGAAATGCCAATGAGTGCATGTACAATCATATGAATGTGCAAAATAAATGTGTATGTCACGATTAACTTATGCATAACGTGCATTTTCCTGATTTCACAATACTTTCTCATAAATTACTATTATAGCCTTAACATGGGTATCGAGCAATGTTTTAAAAACCGGACCGGACATCGAACCGGTCAAAGGAAAGGTTTAAGGTTTAAAGGTTCAACCGGTAGTGAACCGTTATCAAACCAGTAGAAGCACCTCCATCTTTTTCCTTCAAAGAACAAAACTTTCAGATCTTATTGAAACTGCAACATCTCAAAAAACCCATGGGACTTGGTAAACCAAGTTCAAGCATTGGAGCCCGAAAGTTGTGTCACTCATGAAATGCTTGATTTATATTCACCTGTCAAATTAGAAACCAAAGACCTTCAAAACCCACAATTTAATTCTTGCATGGAAGGTGTAATTTCTGAGCATCAGGAATTGAACTCAACAGAACGGGAAGGCAACTCTGGCTCTACTTTTCCATGTACTACTAAGCACCAAAAATTTGTACACATACAAGTTCCCAAACACAAAATTAACAAATAGGAAAAAGAAAACAAAACAGAAAGAAGATAAAGCCATCTACTACTGATATACAAAACTGCATAACCTTCCCTGGTTCTTGAGTCAACAACAACAATGGAGGATATGTTATTGGCATAATTGATCATTTTTCCATAACAAAATCAGAACTTAAATGCACAAATCGATAATGAACTATATCTCACAACCTTCTCCACCAAAACAGCAACAAAATCAGGATAAAGAACAGCTCCTAAAACCCCACTTACCTCTAAACCATTTTGCTTAATATGCCAAGTACTCATAAGAAAGATCAAATATACAGGTCAGCTTGGACAATCTCTGGCAACATAAGAGAAAGCCAGATTTGGTGAAAATGCCAGTGGAGCAATTGTAACCGTTAAAGCCGAGTACATTGAACATAATACCATTAACTACGCCAAAAAATTAGCATCTAGCCATGTCATGATTATTATCTAATTAGGTTCCTTCAAGAACATCAAAGAAGCCGTCAAAAATTGGTAAAGGTAATAGCAACTATTATGCTTGTTTCCAACTTCCAAGATCCTTTCTTTATATAACTTTACCCTGAAACTTCCTGGTTTTGAAGCAAAGATCAATTCTTTTTGATAGTTTACACTGTAAGGATGTTGAGTTAACCCCCTGATAATTTTTCCATCGTTGTACTGTTTTAGAACCAACCCCATTTGAATACTTATGGTATATATTAAAAAAAAAGTGCGCACAACATAGTCAAATGACATTGCAACCAAAATGGTCATCAGTTTTAGCAGCAAATTAATCAAAGATGATGAGCGGGGGTTTGAGACCTTGAGGCCAAATCCCAACCAAAAAAAGAAAAAATCGAAACTTTAACCATAGCAGCAAGACAGAACGACAAAGATCTTAGACCCACTAGCAAAAATACTTTCAAGCACCAAAGATCGGTATACATACAAGTTCCCAAACACAAAATTAACAAATAGGAAAGAGAAAACAAAACAGAAAGAAGAACCTTACAGTAGAAGACTTGATTAAGAAGAAAGAAGACGCCTCTAAAGTAGCAGAATTCACAAGACCACACTAAAACCAAAGCTTTCGTAACAGAGAGAGAGAGAGAGAGAGAGAGAGAGAGAGAGAGAGAGAGAGCTAGAGCTTAGAAGAGACGGTCAAAAATGAGCCACTGAAAGTGGAAGGACGGAGAGCAAGGGTTTAAAACCGGACCGGACCGGTCCGATCCGACCGAAAAAGGTTGAACCGTCCGGTTTTTATATAGAGAGGTTATTAAGTGAAACCGAACCGGACCACTGATCGGTTCAGACGATTTCCGGTCGGACCGGCCTGTCCGGTCCGGTTTTTAAAACCTTGGTATCGGGATGTTACAGAGAAGATAAACATTGAAGTCAACTCCTTCTCTCTGAGTGAATCCACTGGCAACCAAACACGCCTTAAGCTGCTCAACTTGACCCTGTATGTCCTTCTTGGTCTTAAATTGGCACTTGCAACTGACAAGTCTGCAGGCAAATCAACAAGCTCCCATACCTTATTATACCTTATAGACTGCATCTTATCCTTCATTGCTTCCCACCACATATCCGCATGGGGTCCAGAAATGGCTTTTTTAAAAGTAACTGGATCCATAACACGTCCTATGTCATAGTCTTGCTCACTCAAATAGACTATGTAATCTGGTGAGATAACAAGTTGCCTCTCTCTGGTGGATTTGTGCAACTGCACAGGTTCTTGTACCTCATAAACTTCTTTCTGAACAGGTATAGTGTAACACCCCACTCCCAAGTGACCCGAACCTGATATCGTTGGTGATATCCGAGTCCGTGTCCCGCAAGGGTGGCGTACTACATCAGTCGGTAAAACTCGGGAGTGGGGTGTTACATATAGGTTCCTGATAAGCATGGTACTTGGACCTACATCCACCGGACCTGATTATATGAGAAGCGGATACAAAATAATCGCAGTATCCATCCTGCTATCTCCAGAAGGATGTGAAGATCCTATCTCATCATGGACATCGTATTCCATAAACTTGGTCGTTTGTGGTTTCACTATTCTGGCCTCTCCTTCTTTATAGTAAAATCTGTAGCCCTTAGAGTGATCGAGATAACCCACCAAACAGTAACGAGTGGAACGAGGTTGTAACTTGCTTTTATAGGGATTATATAACCTTATCTCAACAGGGCAGCCTCACACATGAATGTGTGTAAGGCTTGGCTTCCTTCCAACCCAGAGTTCAAAAGGCATCTTTGATACTAACTTACTTAGGACCCTATTCAAGATAAACAATGTCGTCTTGATAGCTTCGCCCCAAAAGATATTTGGGTAGATTAGTCCTGCTCTGCATTGACCTCGTCACGTCCTTTAGGGTGCGATTGGGCCTTTCGGCCACACCATTTTGTTTAGGACTACCTGGCATAGTGAACTGAGCCACTATTCCAACTGATTCCAAATACTTGGGAAAACAAACCCTTTTCTTATCCTGCAACCCCATGTCTACCATAGTATTCCCCTCCCCTGTCAGATCTGACTATCTTTATTAATTTTTCCAATTGGTTCTCAACCTCAGTCTTAAAGATCTTGAACTTATCAAGAACTTCGGACTTTTCCTTAAGCAAGAACACATAGCCATAACGGGAATAATCATCTATAAATTTCAAAAAATATCTAGCATTGCATAACGTGACTGTATAGGGACCACTAATGTATGTATGTATGAGGTTCAATAAACTAGAAGTACGAGATGATCCCTTTTTCTTTATCTTGGTCAACTTACCCTACAACAATCGATATATGTTTCTAGATTACTGAAGTTCAGAGTTGGGATAATGTTATCCTTTGTCAATCTCTCAACCCTCTCTCTAGAAATGTGGCCAAGAAGTTTATGCCACAACATGTACGATGTTTCCTTTATGAAGGCTCTCTTTCGAGTAACATGTTCGACAACATAAGAAGAGGCATACATTTCATTAGGAGTAAGACACATTCTATACAATCTGTAGGATAAGAAGGCAGTTCTGATATGTCTTGTATTGATAAAAATATTTACAACTGAAGTATCAAATACAAAACGATAACCTTCTTTATCCAAAACTAATACAAAGATCAAATTATGTCTAAAAGACGGTATATAAAATATGTCTCATAAAACTAAGACAAACCACATATCGAGCTTCAATCCTACATCTCCTACATACAAAACATCCACCTCTTCATTATTGCCAACCATCAGCTTCTCCTCTCCTTTAGTCGGCCTTCTCCTAGATCTGAACCCCTGCATTGTGGAAGCAATAATGTAGCTATAACCAAGAACTTGATGTGGTTATAGCTACATTGGATTCATGAATCATATAGGCTGAGGAGTTACCTAATAGTTCCTGCTTAACCTTCCACAACTTATACTTCTCATAATCAGCCTTCCTATGCCCCTTCTTCTTACATAAGAAGCACCTCATTAGGTCATGTGATCTCTTAGCAATGCTGGACTATACATCCTGAATCTTTGAAGAGGGCTTAGGTTTCTTACCCTTACTCTTAGGCTGTTGGGGCTTAACCTTCCCCTTACCTTTGGCAGCTGCAAACATAGTTGTATAAGGAGAACCCTTAATCTTCTCCTCCGCTGCAACACACCGGGAAATCAAGGCATTGATGTCCCAGGTCTCATCCTGAGAGATGTAGGAGGTAGCCAATATCTCAACATCTCGAGGGAGAGTATTTAGTGCCCAATGCATTATGAGATTATCAGGAATTGGTACATCAAGTGCCTTCAGCCTACTCTGAAAGTGCACCATCTTGATAATGTATTCTCAAATGCCTCTTTCTCCCGTATACCTCATGGAGAATAGTTCCTTAATCAAGGTGCTCTGCTCTATATGAGAAGGGACCTTGTATCTCTAAGAAATGCTATCCATAAACTCCTTCGTTATGGTCATATCCAGTAATCCACTTAGTAGATGATTTGGGATCGACCTCTTGATGCCCAAATAGCATATCCTATTTGACTGCTCCCATATCGCCATAACTGCTTTATCAGCTTCTGAGCTGATATCTGTAAGTGGAGAAGGTCTCTCGATGTGCGTCACCATGTTGACGTCAGCCATCTTCAGTGTAAACTCCACATCCTTCTTCCACTTCTTAAAATTGAAACCATTTAAGGTCTCAATTATGGCAGTATTGTTGTTTATAGAAAAGGTGATTGTAAGATAGAAAAACAATGTAAAAAATCAATTTAAATGCAGGACAAAACTGATAACATTATCTATACAGAGAATTCGATCGCACATATTATGAAACACTTGTGGGCTGAATACATAATATATGTAATTAGACCTCCACATAAAAGCGATCAGAGTACAAACTATCAACTCTTATGACATTACCACCTATGGGTGAATAGATCATTTAAGCAATGACTTTCCTCCATCTAATGTCTTTATGTACATCACAAAATCTCATACAAGGTCAACACTAGTGGACAAAATAATCAAACATGAGACCAGAGACATCCCCCAACATGCACGTGGTACAATCTAAACACTGACTTGAAAGGTTATTATGGTGACTACAATCTTACCAGTACTCAAAAAGACCACAAACATAATGGATACATCTTTATGTCATCCTCACATTCTATATGGGCATAATTTATGTGAAAATCGATTATAACTGTAAAAACTAGATTCACAATTAAATCACATACTGATACTGAAAACATTGTCTTTAAACTTTATTTGAGACTTTTATAAAAAAAATTTCAATTAGAGTGTCTATTGTACTTTCTCAAATATCGAACCCACCGCACTAAACATAAAACTTTAAATGTCTCCTTTATGTTAATTTGGAGTACGAAAATGCACTCAAAATTAGCTTTAAAAAGCTTTAAAACTTTTTTGAAATCCAATTACCAATGTAATAAATCCAGAAAAAATTAAAAAATCACTTTTAAAAAATTCCCGAACTCGGAAACTGACCCAAAAGGACCCGGGGTACCTTTACGGGAATTCTAAAAATGTTCCTTTTTTTTGGAGCTGACGTCAACAGTAATATAGAGCTGATGTCAGCATGCGAGTGTATCAGGGGCATGCGTGTAGACGCGCGCCTGATGCGTCTAGTCCGTGCAACGCATGCGCCATTAGCACTCTTAAGAAAATTGAAGAAAGGCATTAACCAAGTGTCGGTAATCAACTTCCGCGAAGGTCTCGGGGAGATTGGAGCTCATTTTGTCCTCGAAAACTGCTTTGAAATATCGGATGAAATCAAAATCAGGAATTCCGCATTTCTTTTGTTTTTAACCCTTTCATAAACAATTCGGGACACGTAATAAGATCTATCCTACGTGTTACACGTGGTATCAGAGAATTCGTATGCTTACGAATTACACAAGTAACTGAAGGAGACCTTAACCTTTGTATATAGCTTTTATATCGGACTTCCCTATCACAAGCTCAATATGAGTCTGGTCCACATTAATTGAGATCCATTTTCCTCCCAAACTTTGATTCATTAATCCAGATCATTTATTGGGTCACTTTATTATCTTTTTTAGAATCAAATTATGTAACTTAACTGATAAATTATTAAAATACTGAAAATACAATTAATAGTTGTCTTATTTATAGAGAAGGACAAAATTGTCCATCCACTTTTGGTCTTTTGATTTTGTTATCTTCCATTGAGTCCACATGTTGGCGTGTTTATATGTCTCATTAGACATGATAACCCAGCATTATCCAAACTTTCAGGTGAAATGGAAATCCTCTATACTATCTTCATCTTCACAACAACCCCTTTTCTCATTTTCCTCGCAATATTTCTTTATCACATAATTAGCACCTACATAGGCAAATCCATCAACAACCCTGACTACCCACCGGTTCGAGGAACAGTATATGGGCAGTTGTTTTACTTCAACAAACTCTATGAGTACCACACCGAATTTTCTAGGACACACAGGACATACCGTCTTCTTGCTCCGAACCATAGTAACGTGTATATTGCTGATCCAAGAAATGTGGAGCACATCCTGAAAACAAAATTTGCAACGTATTCAAAAGGTAAGTATAACAAAGATATAATGAGTGACGTTTTTGGTGAAGGGATATTCTTGGCTGATGGAGACAAGTGGAGGCAGCAAAGGAAGCTTGCGAGTTTTGAGTTCTCCACCAGAGTTCTTAGAGACTTTAGCTGTGCCGTATTCAGACGAAATGCTGCTAAACTTGTTAGAGTCATCTTGCAGATTACAACTGCTGATCAGGCTTTTGATATGCAAGTAAATAAACCAGTCCCTTCTTTCTTTGTTTCTTGTCTTGGATCAAATCTCGCATTAAAAATGAACGATGCACATTCTCCTACATACTGCATAATTTCTTTCTTCATATATCTTGAAAGGCCAAAATGATTATTTCAATTTTAGGGATGCTAATTGAACAACTATGTTGATAGACCTAAAGAAAGCTATAATTTTGTAATCGGAATCTCCTTGTATGTTCCCTTCATATTAACGTCTGTTTCTGAAATTTTGATTAACTTGTTTGGCGTAACTAGGATTAGCGCATTGGATACTAAGCGTTAGTCTTTGCTTCTTATTGAATGGAATAATTTGCATTAGGCTTTCCTGATAAACATTACAGTTACCAAGTTCACTTATTGCAGCATTTGCTGATGAGATGCACGCTGGATTCCATATTCAAAGTTGGCTTTGGGGTAGAACTGAATTGCTTGGAGGGGTCCAGTGAAGAAGGAACATCGTTCATGAAAGCCTTTGACGATGCTAACGCATTACTCTATTGGCGTTTTGTTGATCCATTCTGGAAACTCAAAAGGTACTTCAATATTGGTTCTGAGGCTTTACTCAAGAAGAATGTCAAACTTATCAACAACTTTGTGGACACGCTGATCAAGACCAAGCAGAAACTACCTGTAGAGCAAAAATATTGTGTTAGTTATACTTTCACTTGATACCACAGTATCTTTTTATCTTTCAATTTAGTTCTTGCTGATTAACTTAGATTTTGCTACTATTATAGAGTGGCAAGGAGGATATCCTGTCAAGATTTTTGGTGGAAAGTAAGAAGGATCCAGAGGGAATGACTGATCGATATCTAAGGGATATCATCCTGAACTTTGTGATTGCTGGCAAAGATACGAGTGCAAATGTCCTCTCATGGTTCTTTTACTTGCTAAGCAAGAACCCTTTGATCCAGGAAAAGATTGTCCAAGAAGTAAGAGATGTCACTGGTTGTCAGGGTAATGAAGCTGATATTCAAGATTTTGTGGCAAAAATAACAGAGACAACCCTTGAGAAAATGCATTATCTTCATGCGGCATTGACTGAGACCTTGAGAATATACCCACCAGTTCCCGTGGTAATTTTCATACAATCTCATGGACCTGTTGCCAAACTGTATAAGGGGCTAAGCAACAAAAGTCATACCTGGACATGTTTTTAACTGGATTAATATCATAAATTTGATGAGCCATGATCAATCAATCTCTGATATAAACTTGTGTTTGCTCCTTAGTTTTAGGGGCTTTTACTTCTTCTACTATGCAAAAACATTTATTTTTATTTGGAAGTTTTCTTTGTTTAAAGGATCTTGATTTACTCATCTTGTGATGCAATGCACATATCTCATCAGAATCTGTTAAAATTGAAATGTTTGGACCATTCATAGTTTGAAATGTATGGCAGTGACCTTCTGGTTTCTGCCTTGTTGTCTTCTGTTATGTTTTTTTTTTCCTTCATTTGCTTGAATCTAAGAGACTGGAATTCTAGTAATATGATTTCTTTGTATAATTCAAGGATGGGAGATGTGCAGAATCAGATGATATTCTTCCTGATGGCTTTAGAGTAAGCGCGGGCGATGATGTCTATTATGCGGCTTATGCCATGGGTCGGATGTCTTATATCTGGGGAGAGGATGCTGAGGAATTTCTGCCAGAAAGATGGCTAAGGGATGGGGTTTTCCAACCTGAGTCACCTTTCAA
>JAOQMR010066449.1:0-15997 GCA_027563865.1 Erythroxylum pelleterianum | reverse complement strand
TGGTCTTCGTCAAAACTATTGGATGTAAACTTATTTCGACTTAACATTATTATCATTATCATTATTCAACTTATTTCATATATTAATGTTTTATATTATTTGGTCTTCGTCAAAACTATTGGATGTAAACTTATTTCGACTTAACATTATTATCATTATCATTATTCAACTTATTTCGTATATTAATGTTTTATATTTTTATTATTATCAACAAAATTTTTATATCTAATCATAATAATACTATTTACATAAACATATCTTTATACGCATGTAACCTTCTTTTGCCTGTAACTTTCTATTAATTATAATATAATAAGTAAATTGATCACATCAAAATAAAAATTAATTCAAAATGAAAAAAAATTAGTTAATTGCTGAAATTTTTATAATTTATTTAAACAATTGAAATAGTTTATGTAAGCTAGAAATAATTCAAACGAACAATTGAAAATCAAACAATATAGAAAAGAATATAAGAATTTTAGATACCACAAATATAACACTGATATATTTTTTAAAGGTGTTATATATGTATATATATATCATCGTCTTACTTTTCTCTCCGCCCTTCGTCTTTGTTGGACTTCCACTTCGTCTTAGTTTGACTTCTGCCTCTCCTCCCTTCGTCTAAGTTTGACTTCGGTTTCGTCTTAGTTTGTCTTCTGCTTCCGTCTAACCATCGCTTTCGCTGCTTGCTCTCATTTTCTCTTCGTCTTACTTTGTTTCAGCCTTACCAATACGGTTCATCACGTTCTAATATTATTATTATTCGCAAATCAATTTCTTATTATAATGAAAATCATATTTATTATCATTATTATTATTTTACTTAATTCATATATTCATGTTTTTTTATTTTTATTATTGTCAAAAATCGCGTTATATCTAATAGGAATAATATTATTTACATAAACATATAAAATAATTCCGAATTATTTCCAATTCAACTATCTAAAGTACCAATCGACAATACAGATTTATTTTCCGTTATATCACGACAGAATAGGGATTTGTCGTCAATTTAATAAATAAATAAATTTATTATATTATAATTATGAAAAGTGAAATTGAAATTAGCTAATTAGCATATTAAAAAAATGTTTCAAGTAAAGATGGAAAAAAAATTATAAAAAATAGTTACACATATATAATATCGTTAAAAAATATATAGTATGAATTATAATGTAGTTAAGAAATTAATAATATATAAATTAAAATTAATTAAAAAGGAAAGAAAATATATGACGAATTGTCTCTTTGACATGATTGTGGTTTTGGACGTGAACCTCGGAAATTATGATGATGTTATTTTAGTATACTTCGCACGCTTAATAATTTATATGATGATGCATTCAAAAATGATTCATACGAAATTAAATATATTGTAATGCGACAGTAGTCGTGTAAGAATTAAATCCTAATAATTTGAATGTAAATGAAGACTTATATAAAATTAATGTAACCATATTAGTTATAAAGCAACACATTGTATTAGTTAAATAATAAACAACGAACAATCTATAAGTAATGAACTCTACGTGGAAATGAGTCAACTAGTTCACGTGAGACAATTTCTCAAGCTCGATCTACAATAGGGTTCACAATTTCTGTTGGAAGACCCAAAGGGTGTAAAGTTCTAGTCAACTCGGTTTTACAGATTTCTTGAATAAATGTCTTGACTAATAAGGTATAAGTCTTGTTGTTAGGCATATTATTCCAGAGCATTTGTAAAAGTTCACCTTCAACTTGAGGTAATGTTGCAAGTAAACTGCTGAACTTCACTTCAACATTTGCGTAAGCTAAGCAACCTTCAAAATATAACTCCTGCATGATATTATTAACCGAAATAGCATGCTCTGTTAGATTATCCCCAGGCATTAAGCGCATGTTAGCCAACCTTATACGCATGTCGGCAATGCGATTTTTCTGCGCTTGACATCGTATAAGCTTGGGCGTTCGCATAATAATAGGCATCTTGCTGGAAAACAATTTTTTAGGAATGAAAAGAGTATACAAAATAATAAAGTCTTTTTCTGAAACAATAATAGAGAACTTATTCAATTTAATGTTTCGTGAATTAGGAATTAATCCGTAATTTACCTAAGTGACGAGATATAGAAAAATTAAGAACAAACTAATTATCATATCAAAAAAAATATGCGATGAACAAGTATAGCAGAATATTATATAGTAATAAAGATGTAAAATTTTTAAATTAGTAATTAAATTATAAATATTTAAAGTTTGTAAGGGATCTTTTATTAGGAAGATATAAATAAGTTATATGAAAAATATATAAGTTAGAATATAATAAATGAATAAGTAAAATTAGAAAGTAAAAATTTAGGATGGAAAATTTAAGAATTAAGGAAATGTATAACGTAATATGTCTTATAAATGTAAAAAGATAACATTTGATTGGTTATACAAAGTGCAGGCTTAAAAATGGAACTGAAAAATGAAAATCTCAACCGATGGTCAAATTTTTGTATTTTACAAAACAGGATTATAATAAGCAAAAAATGAAGATAACATGTTAAAAAAAAGGTGGCATATGAACATAATATAATTTAGCTACGCAATATAATTACAAGAATCTAAAATCTATTATTTTATGAGATGAACATGAGAATAAGAGGTAAAATGCTCTATGACTATACCGATATAAAAATGACAGATATTTAAAAAACATAACAAAGAGGAAGAGAAATAATAAGTTACTAATATGAATGGTGTGTTTTTAAGTTTCCAGAAGTAGCAAATGTTGTGTGGGTACTTTTGAACTCCAACACCAAAGCCGATCTATTTATCTTCAAGAATAGATGAAACAAGTTAAACTTGGATGAACAAGTTGTTTGATTCTTTAGGTTTTATATCATCGGAATGTTAGGTTAGAGAAGTCAATGCAAACAATAAAAACAGATACGGAGTTAATGAATCGTTTCTGAAACTAAATAATTAGGACAAGACAACAAAACAGTGTGATTCATTGAACATTTTTTATTGGTATTATATATAATATAATTAATACTAATTAGTAATATATATATTTGTTAACATATATATATATATATATATATATAGTATAAAACAGATACGGAGTTAGTGAATCCTTTCTGAAACTAAATAGTTAGGACAAGACAACAAAACATTGTGAGTCATTGAACATTTTTTATTGGTATTAAATAGAATATAATTAATACTAATTAGTAATATATATTTGTTAACATATATATATATATATATATAAAGTATAAAACAGATACGGAGTTAGTGAATCCTTTCTGAAACTAAATAATTAGGACAAGACAACAAAACAGTGTGATTCATAATTTTCAAAAAAATAATTAGGACAAGACAACAAAACAGTGTGATTCATAATTTTCAAAAAAAAACAGTGTGATTCATTGAACATTTTTTTATCTATGTCCTTCCTACATCTTTTCGTTGATTTATTTGTATATCAAAATGTTACCGTTTCAATTATATTCCATATATGTATATATACATATATACATATATATATATATATATATGTATGTATATGTATGTATGTATATGTATATGTATGTATGTATGTATCTGTGTGTATGTATATGTGTATGTGTGAGTGTGTGTATTTAATAAATTTTATTATTATCGTCTTAAAACTTCGCCTCACCTCTATCGTCCTAAAACTTTGTCTCACTTCTATCCTCTGGAAACTTCATCTTACTTTTATAGCAAAACTTTTATCGTCTCAAAACTTTGTAATATTAACAAAAGTAATAATACTAATAAACTTATAGCTGGAATTCATATCTGCTATTAAGATAAACAAACTTTGTATTATTAACAAAAATAATAATAATAATAATAATAATAAACTTATAGATGGAATTCATATATGCTATTAAGATAAACAAATTAGTCTATAAATGTCAAAATTATTTCATAACTTTATTGACCACTTCAGATTTTTTTGTTCTAATATATATGCAGGCTAATTTTGGATACTAAAAAACAAAGAAATACGTTAAGAATAGCTTACATGTCATATATTCATGTGTTTTTTATTATTGTCAAAAATTGTATTATATCTAATAGGAACAACACTATTTACATAAACATATAAAATAATACCAATTTATTTCCAATTTCAACGTCAACATAAACCGAAAAGTCCCATCACAGTATCTAAAGTATCAATCCACAATAGAGATTTATTTTCCATTATATCACAACAGAATAGGGATTTCTCGTCATCATACACTTAACCAAGTCAAGAATACAACAATAATCAAAGAAAATGGAACATTCTTTATCCTCAGCTCCATCACGCAAAACTCCATATCACTCATGTCAATCAAGTTCCCTGTTTGCTTCGTTTCCTCACAACACCACCTCATTATGCTCCTATTTACCTCTGAATTCTCATATGAAACAACATTCTTCATTCTAATACCAACCCGCTAGAAAACATAAAATAGTCATACATGAATAATATAAAGCATATTTCCACTTCGTTTTTAGTTTCCTCTTCGTCTCACTGTGGCTTCCTCTTACTTTTGTATCGCCGCTTCGTCTTATTTTTGTCTCCTCGCTTCATCTTATCTTTACTTTTCTATCGTCTCACTTTGGCTTCCGCTTCCGTCTCACTTTTTTATCCTCTCACTTTCATACCGCTGCTTCATTTTACTTTTCTTCATACTAACATTTATTATTATTATTATTAACATCGAAAATTTTATAAAACAAAAATTGATATTTTTTTCCTCGCTAAAGCTATCTTTATACGATTATTTTATAATATATAAGAATGTTATATAAATAAGTCACCCATGTCCATTTCCACGAAGGTTATAACAAATATACATATTATTGAGACGAAGCAGCGAAAGGAAATTTCATTTATCAATTCCATAATCCTTCTTCCAGTAAACGATTTGAGTAATCCTTCTTGAAGTTAACGACTCAATCGCATTATTCGCTTCGCCTTAAATATGCAATCATTTATTTGGCCGACTTTTCTTTCCGACTGTGCGTAGTTTTCAGGTGTTACGTTTCTCTAGGAAAATCATTTCTGTTCCACTTTATCGTCCCCAACTACTGCCCCTCATTTAATACAGCGCAACTCTTCAAGTTAGGTCTTTTATTAGACAACTATATTTCTGCCCTGCGATACGATTTCTCCTCTAACTTCAATCAAACAATTTCTACCCTCTCCTTTTACCTTATCCTTCTTTAACCCAAAATACATCACATCCTCCATTCCAGAAAGATCCCAACACTGAAAGTTACGCCTGTTATTTCAACAAACAATAAACAACCGTTCAAATCAGTAAGCAATTCTTTTGCCCATTGCTTTTTTTCCCCAATTTTTTATATTTATAATTTCAAAATTTTCGTTTTTTTATCTACTGCTTATAACATTTTTCTCAATTCCGTTCGCTTTCCCCTTTACCATGTTTTCCTCGCCTTATTATTCTGACTACAATTACACTCCGTTTATCAAATAATTTACACGTTTATACACTGATTTTTGTATTTTTATGACAAATATGAATTCCAGCTTTTTTTAAAAAAAATGCCATAAAAGAGACATATGATCAACAAAATGAGCTAGATGAATTACTTATTCGGTACCATGCGCGGAATAAAAAGGCACAGAATAGTTTACATGCTTGTAATTACCTCGACATGTTTAAAACTGGTCGAAAGATAAAGATGGCAAACGATCTGAAACAAGCAGTCTTCTAGGCCAGAAAATTTTATGAAAAACAAATTAAAAAGCTTATAGATTAAGTCATCTTTATGCTACACATGTAAATAGTAGACATGTAAACTATTTAATGGACATCAAAATTCCAACCACTCGCAATTTCTCATTATTATTATTATTATTATTAAAATCATTATTATTATTGTCATATATCGTATATATATGTCCAATATCAACCAAACTTTGTCTTATTACTATCGTCTTAAAACTTCATCCTACTTTTATCGTCTTAAAACTTCGTCTTACTTTTATCGTCTTCTTTTGGCTACCGATAATTCCTCTTTGGTACTTTTCTACATTCAACCAGTTAGCTTGGTAGACGTTGAATTTAGAAAAGCCCATCTTATATTAACCTAATTATCATATCAACTAATTAAGTTCGTTATGCAACAACAACTATGGGTTTCACCAAACCTTGCTTCAACTTGCCTTTGGCTGCTTCGTCTGATTTTGGCTACCATTCCTTCGTCTTAGGTACTTTTTTGTCTTTATTTTGGTATATTATAATTGAAAGAAGTTGAGCTTCGACGCAGAAAATGTTTGGTTGAAGTCACAGAAGAAAAGTTAAGAAGTTTTAGAAACTTACATTCAATAGGTTAAGCAGTCTGCATCTGTTAGATATTTTTAATCTTGCTTTAGATATTTTATATTTCCCATTTTAATTTATATATTCAAATAATAATTTATATTATTATGATTTATTCATTACATTTATTATTATTAAAGAAACATGATAGTTATTAATAAAAAACAAATGAAAAACCTTATAGATTAAGCTATCTTTGTACCTCTTACATAATAAAGATTAATATGATATAGCGTGACATGGTTTTTATTGATATTATAATTATCTTAAGAGAACCAACGCTATTCTGCATTCAAGCCGAAGTAAGACGAAGCTGTAAAGCCTAAATAACACGAAGCTGTCTCATTTTCCTTTCTACTTCCGTCTTACTTTCGTATATCAAAATAAACATTAATTCAAAATGACAAAAAATAGCTAATTACTAAAATTTTTATAATTAACCGTTTCAATTTTTATTAAATGCACTGGGACTGAGACTGTGAACAAAAAAAACGTTTGAAGACCTTTTTATTTTGGTTCTGACGTGCCAAATGTCTGGTTACATAACATAACCAAACTTCGTCTTACATCTATCATGTTAAAACTTTGTCTTCTGTCATGTTAACACTTCGTCTTACTTTTATCGTTAAATGTTTTATCGTTGACCAAACATCGTCTTATTTCTGTCATCTTAAAACTGAGCCTTTCCTATATTGTCTTAAAACTTCGTCTTACTTTTATCGTCTTTAAACTTCGTTCTACTTTTATCGTCCTAGTTTCCTTCTTAGAGACAGAATTAAAATTCGATGTCTTTAATTATTGTTATTGTAATTGATTTTTACTACTATATATATTATATCTGTGTGTGTGTGTGTGTATATATATATATATATATATTATTTATATATATGTGTGTGTGTAATAGCAAGTATAATATTAACCATCTACAAAGCAATTGTCAGATGATTAAAAGACAGACGGAACCACAAAGTAAGACGCAAGACGCAAATACAAAATAAGACGGAAGAAAACCAGACGAAAGCGTTATATCGACATCTTTGAAAAACTGTTCGAAAAACACGCAACTATTCAGATGAGAAAATTGTATCAGAGACAAATTAAAAAGCTTATAGATTAAACTATCTTTAAAATTTTATATCGTCTTGTTTCTTTCTCCTTTCTCCTTTTTCCTTTCTCCCCCTATTTGTTATTATTCAAAAATCATTACTACCGAAGATGCTTCAATAGTTCTTTCATCATTTCCTTCATCTCCTTTATTTCTCTACTGAGTGACTTGAAGTCTTTTCGTAGTTGAACTATGTGCTCTCGTAAATCACTTGATGAAGTAGGTCGATCATTATCCTTCTGTTGTTCATCATCAAAGGCATCCTTCTTTCCTTCATTAATCAGTCCTGGAGTCTATTCACACCGCGGTTTCTTCTTCTCAAACTCCAATTTTCTTTTAATCCCAATCTCCCTAGCCATTTTGGCTGTGTCTTCCCTTAAGATTGAGACTAACGATCTTCCAGACTGAGATGCTCTTGAATCAGAGTATTCGACTCAGTTCAACTCTTGGGATTTCTTCTCCTCTTGTTGCCTCAAGGTTCGAACTCTGGGCGACCTTTTTGCTTGTTTCGGTATGTCGCTCAAAAGTGTTTCCCCTTTTCTCTTTAATAAACCTTCTTCCACGTCATCTGATGATTTCTTTTCTCCAGTTATGGGGATTTTCTCACTGGGTTAAGATTTAGAACTTCTTATGGGAATCTTCTTCTTGGCGCGCTCTCCCTCAGTTCTTGCTGTAATCTCAGAATTTGCTTCTTCTCTGTCCAGATTCTTCAAACCCATTTTACCAATTGTTGCGGAATTGATAAAACTCTTAACATTCCGCTTACTTTTGACTCCATTATCAAGAAGAACTCCGGAATTTCTGAATATTCTTGTCAGCAACATTCCATATGGATAACTGTTCGAATCTTTCATCGCCTTTACCATATATTGAAAAATCAGAAATGGTAAATCAACGGGTTGGCGATTCAATAGATAAAATAGGCATTGTTCATCCAAAGTCGTCACCGAATGCCTTGATCCTGCTCTTGGTAGAATACAATGGAAAAGAATTGCATGTAAGACCCTAGCCTTCGGCACCAAACTTAAGGCCTTTTGTTCCCTTGGGTCATTGTTTCCATACAACTGTCGATTAACTTCAGTTTCCTTCACGTTAAACTTCGTCATCCATCTAGCTTTGCTTGTGAGCTTTTCTCCAGCAGATGGACACTCAGTGGCCTTCTCAATCGACTCCATTGTCACTATAATAGACAACCTATCTACTGTTGATACAATAGTATTATCTACCAAACGCAAATTCTTCCAGAAATCATACACTTCGTTTTGATAGACAATTTCTCGAACTTGAAAGAACTTCCTCTACCCAGCAGCAACTATCTCTGGTTCAATATCCATGTCGTCCCTCTTCAAAGAGTGAAAATCAACATATCTTACGTAAATCATTGCCTGCTCCATTTCCCACTACGGTTGTTAAGGAACTGATTGCACAGATTTCTTCTTCTAAGGTAGGGTTGGTTACTGAGGTTAGCAGAGCAGAGTAATGAAAAGTTTTGTTGAAACTTCTTCGGAGGTCGATATTGGGGCAAATCAAGAGTATTATAAAATAGTTGAAGTTCTCAAGACTATGACAATGTTTCCCTCCAAAACTTTCTTGTGCCAGAAGTTACCACAATCAGGTTGAATAATAATATAATCTATAAATAACGAACTGTACATGGAATACAGAGAGGTAAAGAAGAAGTCGCTAAGAAATTTTGTAATGACTAGTATGTATGCTTTTACTACGAACCAGAAAAGAGGAGAGATTTTCCGTTATGATATAATAACTCTTTATTTTAATCTCACGTATCGTTAACCTGATTCGGAAGTTGTAGTTTTCGTCTAACGCGAATCTATCATCACTGGTTTATTTATTATTACGCAATTTATAAACGGAATTTAATGCGACTTGGAAATTACATCAAGGGGATGGCAGCTCGTTTCGAAGTCGTTTCTTGAGATAAGGATAAATGAATTGAATCACACATTAATACCACACTCAATATACCATATACAAATGCATAGGAAAGGGAGTTGAATTGTGTATATTGTTTTTTCTTGATCCCCTTTTAAAATGATTTTGTTAAAGAAACTTCTTCTTTTTACGAAACTAGTGAAAATCAATGTTATAAAATATTTTCGAAACTAACGTATGAAAATAGTAAATTCAAAAATTGAAAGTTAAGAGAGAGAGAAAGTTGAGAGATGAGAGATGAGAGATGTTAATAATCATATAAGAATATAATGGTGTCTATTGTCCTAATTATTTAGTTTCAGAAATCATTCATTGACTCCCTATCTATTTTACTGTTTACATTAACTTCTCTAACCTGACGTTCAGATGATATAAATGAAGTGAATCACACGTTAATACCATACTTAATATACCATATACAAATGCACAAGAAGGGGAGTTGAATTGTATATATTGTTTTTTCTTGATCCCCTTTTTAAATGATTTCGTTAAAGAAACTTCTTCTTTTTACGAAACTACTGAAAATCAATGTTATAAAATATTTTCAAAACTCTAGTATGAAAATATTAAATTCTGACGTGGTATCGGATCTTCCGTCTCACTTTCTTCTGTCTGATCCTTTTCACCTTACGCTAAGGTCTGATTTTCTTTTTCACGCCTTTCGTCTGTCTTTTGTATCGTCTTACTTTCATCTGCTTTCGTCCGCTTTTTGTTTCCGCGCTTCCGTCTGATTCTTGTTTCAGTGCTATCGTCTGCTTTTTTGTGTTTCCGCGCTTCTGTCTGCTTTTTGTGTTTCCCCGCTTCGTCTGCTTTCGCTTCCATCTAATTTTTAGCTTTCCTCCTTTCGTCTGTTTTTTGTTGTGCTTCCGTCTTACTTTCTACTTTTCATTATTATTTGTTGTCCATCAAAATTATCTACGTAAAATCATTTTGACTTAACAATCTCCCCCTTTTTGATGATAACAAATAATCAATTTAGTAAGAAAAAGTTCAGATTATATACACTCAGACAAATGTACAACTTCTCCAATTGAAGATATAGTACATAGTGGCCTAATGCGGAAAAGAATCCGCACAAGGGTCTCAGTCATGTAAATCATATCTTCAATCCATATCTCTTGCAAGACCTCTCACGAACTATCAAATCCAATCCAATCAAGTTCCTTGTTTGCTTCGTTTGCTCACAACAACACCTCATTATGCTCCTATTTACCTCTGAATTCTCATCTGAAACAACATGCTTCATTCTAATACCGTTTATTGCAGCAATATGCTTCACCTTTAAAGTTATTCAAACTTCTTGGCATAGTAAATATCAAGTAACTTAAGTTTGTCTGATCCCAATGGATTATTAGCAAGTAGACGAATAACAACTGCCTCTTCTTTATGTTCATTATCAAGTTCTGCCTTCTGTTCCTCACATTTTTCCAAAACTTGTTTCTTTTCTTTCTCCTATTTTGTTCATCTTACTTTCCTCTTCGTCTCACCATCGCTTCCTCTTACTTTTGTCTCCCCGCTTCGTCTTATTTTTGTCTCGCCGCTTCATCTTATCTTTACTTCTCCTCTTCCTCTTACTCTTCTCTCCGTTCTTCATCTTATTTTTGTCTTTCCACTTCGTCTCATTTCTGCTTCTCCGCTTCCTCTTATTTCCGTCTTTCTACTTCCACTTGTGGTTTTTCATTTAAAGCAGTTAACATAAATGTAAAATCAATTGAGTTGATGTCATTTCCAAATCTCATTAAATTTCATTTATCAATTCGGTAATCCTTCTTCGAGTAAACAAATCGACTAATCCTTCTTGAAGTTAACGACTCAATCGCGCCACCTTAAATATGGAATCATTTATTTGGCCAACTTTTTTATTCGACTGTGCACAGTTTTCATTATCTGAAAAAATTTTCTCCAAATTTATTGCACTTAAACCGACCGTCGTGACTTTGAATTAAAAAGCAACTTCTGTTATACCGGTACGTTCATTATATGTAAAACTTCATTATATTGTATACTTTTCTAATTCCTGAATAATTTTTTCGAGCAAAATGCGTATTATTAAGCGAACGTGAAAGCTTATACGATGTGAACCACAGAAAAAAAAGCATTGACGACATCCGCATGAGGTTCGCTAACATGCACTTAATGCCTGGGGATGATGTAACGGAGACCATAAAACTACCCTTGCCGTACCATTTTTATTGCTTGAACTAACTTCTACAAGTTAACACTCGCGGAATATCAAACCTAAAAAATTATACAACTTCTTCATTGCCGTTTCTAATCATTATACAACTGCTACTTCTCACAGGTTGAGCTTCTATAATAATTTTCACTTCTGTACACATTCAGAAATTACTATGATTGCTTGGCTTTTTTGGTGCCCGTATTTAATGCAGCAGCCATCATTTAATGCAACCCAGATTAATCTTGAAAACTCAATATTTACGTGTCTTTCTCTTCTCTCTACGTTTAGAAATTACTATGATAGCTTACCTTTTTGTGCACGCTTATTTAATGTAGCAGTCATCGTTTAACACAACACAAAACCCAATATTTGGTGTCTTCCTCTTCTCTGCAAATTCAGAAATTACTATGATTGCTTGTCTTTTTTTGCACCCCCCGTAGCAGCCATCAATTCTTGGTGATTAAAATAACTTACATCGAAATTAGTCCTCCCACGCCCTCCACTGATACCTTTATATTTAAACCTTTGACCTTATCTCCTCTAACTTAACACTGAAATCATATCTATCGTAACCGCTGAAACAATCTCTCCCCAAATTTTACTTCTCTCAACTGCCCTCTTCTTTTACCTTCTTATTGTTTAATCTGAATAGACCAAATTTACTACAACAAAAATGTTTTTCGTTTTTGCAATATAAATTAACTCATAATAATATAACGGTTCATTTAAGTGCGACAAATCTCTAGATGTATACTTACTCATAAAAATTTCGTTCCAAAAAAAAATTCATACTTACTTATAAAATTTAATATTACTAATTAGTCCATGAAAATTTGACTTCTTTAACGCTTCTATGACCTATTTAATGTAACAATCATCATTTAATACAACGCAGTTTATTTTTGAAAACCCAACATTCAGCTGTTACGTTCCTCCAACAAAATCATTTCTGTTCCACTTTATCATCCTCGACTACTGCACCTCATTTAATACAGCGCAACTATTCAACTTAAGTCTTTCATTAGACAGCTATATTTCTGCCCTACCACACGGCTTCTCCTCTTAATTTCAATCAAACAATTTCTACCCTCTTCTTTTCCCTTATCGTTCTTTAACCTAAATATATCACATCCTCCATTCCAGGAAGATCGAAACATTCAAAGTTAGGTTTGCTATTTCACCAAACAAAAAAGAACCGTTCAAATCAGTAAGCAATTCTTTTGCCCATTACTTTTTTCCGGCAATTTTTTATATTTATAATTCCAAAATTTCCGTTTCTTTTTTTCCTGCTTATTACATTTTTCCTAATTTAGTTATCAAATAATTTACACATTTATAAACTGATTTCATTATTTTAATGACAGATATGAATTCCAGCTATTTTGAACGCAAGAAGTATTTGAAAAATGCCATAAAAGAGACATATGATCATCAAAGTGAGCTAGATGAATTACTTATTCGATACCATGCACAGAATAAAAAGGCACAGAATAGTTTACATGCTCTTCGCTACACCGAGATGTTTGAAACTGCTCGAAAGATAAAGATGGCAAACGATCTCAAACAAGTAGCCATCTAGACCAGAAAATTTTATGAAAGGCAAATTAAAAAGCTTATAGATTAAGCTTTACCTCTTATTCTCATGTTCATGTCATAAAATAACAATTTTAAAATAGTTATTATTATATTACGTAGCCTCAATATGCCACCTTTCTGTATCATGCTATCTTCATTTTTCCCTTATTATAATCCTATTTTGTGAAAAAGAAATATTCGACAATCCCTTAATATTTACATGTTTCAGTTCCATCTTTAAGCCTGCACCTTATACAACCAATCAAATTTTATATTTTTACATTTATAAGACATATTACGGTATACATTTTCTTAATTTACAGATTTTCCATCCCAAACATGCCAGTAGGTTCGTTGTATATAAGACTTCATTATATTGTATACTTTTCTAATTCTTGAATAATTGTTTTTGAGCAAAATGCGTATTATGAAGCGAAAGCGAAAGCTTTCGTTTTGTGGGGTTTTACACTGTTGGTGATCTTAATACCAGCTCCATTTTCTTTCTTTAAATTTTGGTATCTGTTTTTTGTTTGTTGGGTCCTTACGGGTACAAGAACTTTCCTGTTTAACAAACGACATGCGTATGAGGTTCGCTAACATGCACTTAATGCCTGGGGATGATGTAACGGAGACCACAAAACTACCCTTACCGTATCTTTACTTTAGAGATTAGATACCTACACATCAATAAAAACATTACACGGATAAAGTTTAGTGTTTTATCCTAGTCCTTAACAATCCTGTAACTGGAATTTTCCCCAAAGGCTTATTCATCAACCCATGCAACAATCTTAAAAGCCACCTCCATCCATTTGCACGAAGGTTATAAAAAAAACGTTTGAGGATCTTTTTATTTTGGTTCTGACGTGCCAAACGGCTGGTTACATAACATAACCAAACTTCGTCTTACATCTATCATGTTCGAACTTTGTCTTACTTCTATCGTGTTAAAACTCCGTCTTACTTTTATTGTTAAACATTTTATTGTCAACCAAACTGCGTCTTATTTCTATCGTCTTAAAACTATGTCTTTGCTATATCGTCTTAAAACTTCGCCTTACTTTGTGGATTTAATTACAAAGTTTTTAATCTTGCTTTAGATATTTTTATATTTCCCATTTTAATTTATATATTGAAATAAAAATTTATATTATTATGATTTATTCATTACATTTATTATTATTAAAGAAATATGGTAGTTATTAATAAAAAAACAAATGAAAAAGCTTATAGATTAACCTATCTTTGTACCTCTTACATAATAAAAGATTAATATGATATAGCGTGATATGGTTTTTATTGATATTATAATTATCTTAAGAGAACCAACACTATTATGCATTCAAGCGCTTCGTCTTAGTTCCCACTTCCTCTTAGTTTTTGCTTCATCTTACTTTGTTTAACGCTATTCTGCATTCAAGCGTTTCGTCTTAGTTCCCACGTCATCTTAGTGTCCACTTCGTCTTACTTTTGTCTGTGTACTTCGTATTACTGTTGCCTCCAAATTTTCGAAACGGTTTTATAAATTCAACCGCTTCGTCTTAGTTTTGCTTCGTCTTACTTTGTCTTCGCACTTCATCTAATTTTTGTCTTCGCCATGTATGTGATTTTTACTTCTCCGCTTAACTTCTGCTTCCGTCTCACTTTGGCAGCTTTCTTCAATCGTACCAAAATGATTCATCACTTTCTAATATTATTATCATTCCCAGTTGATATTATAATTATCTGAATACAAGCAACGCTATTCTGCATTCAAGCACTTCGTCTTAGTTGTTCTCACTTCGTCTTAGTTTTTGCTTCGTCTTACTTTTGTCTGTGTACTTCATATTACTTTTGCCTCCGGGTTTCTGAAACACTTTTCTAAATTGAACCGCTTCGTCTTCGTGTTACTTTTGTTTGCACGCAAAATGTATACACTACAAACACTCTCTTTGTGCACTATTTTTACTTCTCCCCTTCCCCTGTTTTTTGTCTTTGCATTTCCTCTTGAAGTGATTCACACGTTAATACAAATCTCATTTTCTTTTGTCTCATTTTGCGTGTGCTTCTGTCTGCTTTTCATTTTGCTTCTGTCTGCTTTTCATTTTTGTGATTATTATTTGTTGTCCATCAAAAATTTTTCCGTAAAGTCATTTTGACTAAACAATTTGCCCCGTTTCGATGATAACAAATAATCATATTAGAAAGAACAACAAAATTCACACAGACTATGTATACTGGAAAAAAAACTAAGAACAAACTTCTTTTCTTCTCTGTCTTCTCTTCTTCTCTTCTTAACTTCCAGATCTCCTTCTCCTTCTTTCCTTTCTCCCCCTATTTCTTATCGATCAAAACATAATTATGATCGAAAACGCTTCAATAGTTCCTTCATCATGTCCTTCATCTCCCTTACTTCTCGACTGAGGAACTTGAAGACTTTTTGTAGTTTTACTGTGCTTTCGTAAGTCATCATCCTTCTGTTGTTCATCTTCAAAGGCAATTGTGGTACAATATGCATATGAAGATGGAACAAATGCTTCAATGATCTCAAGGGCAGGGGGTTGAATAGATAAGTTTGGTTCAGGAAGGTCTACATCATCAGGGATAGGTAATCGCATAACCGTTCTTCCAAGCAGGTGTAAAACTTCACCAATTGAACATAGTGGCCTAATGCGCAAAATCATCCGCACAAGAAACTTAGTTATGTAAATACGATCTCCAATTCTTATGGTGTTGTATTTCCCTTTCATCAGTTTTCCACCTACTGGACATCCTTCGCTGGTGATTGAACCAGATTTGTACTATTAATTGGCCCTACTTTCTTAAGTAATTATGCATTTGTTGACTCCTAATTCGTGC
>JAOQMR010066403.1:0-20582 GCA_027563865.1 Erythroxylum pelleterianum | reverse complement strand
GTCAATAAATTTGGGTGTAAATTGTCAGAGAATTTCATCAACTTGAACTCCATAACATTGACTTTTGGAAAGTAACCAAGCGTAAAACCATGGAAGTGGTAATACCATTTGTCAGGACAAATGTCATTCAATGAAAACGTTTTATAATATTGATGAAATATGATAATTTTTACCGATAGTTTTCAATAAATATTATATAAGAAATTAAAATAAGATTTATTAATTTTATTTATTTATAAAAATTATATTTAAGTTTTATATAATAGGTAATTATTAGACTTTAATAATCAAACACAATGTTGTTTTTATTTAAAAGAAAATATAAACTAAAAACATTTCATAAATACTAAAAATTTTAACAGAAAATAGAAGTAAACTCGAATTATGCGGGTTCTTTTTGTTCTTGTCTCGAACAATTCTTTGCATAATATTCCTTTTTTATTGCAAAAATGAATTGTGATGGATTTCATCGAAATATGCTTTCTTCCAAAATAGTGTTATTAAGGAAAATGCTGCTTATTTTTGTTAAAGAAATAATCGTCTTTTCGCTTTTACTAAGAGAAATGTGATTTTTTTATTATAAAAAAGACAAGAAGATTTAGAGCCACTTAGGCATTGCTTGGCAATCGATGGGTTACATTAGTTGTTGGTATATTTTATCAATAGTTAGCTGACAACGGATCATATTAATTGATTTAACAATTGGATAATATCAGTTGTTTATTTAAAGATATTTGCTAAAACTAACTGTTTATGTGTAAAATGACTTATGAAGGTATGATTTAAAAAAAGATACATAAAAATATGAGTATTATATCTTAGTATTTCTTTAAATATTCTCACAAGAATTTAGAGTTTAGATATTCAATTTCAGAAAAAAAAAATCTAATAAAAAAACATAGAACATATAATAATAACAATGCTTCTCATCTAGCGGCTGAGAAATTAAGGAATAAAAAGACGATTGTGCCCAAAAGTTATTACAAATTACTCAAGTTATCATTTTTATTATTATTTTCCCTTCACCAAACACTAATACCCTAAACTTCAACTTGACTTTAACTTGATTAATATGAAGAATGAAAGTAATATGAGGAGGAGGAGGAGTAATAATAATAATAATAATAATAACTATTACTATTGCTATTACTATTATTACTACTACTATAACTACTGCTGTTGTTACTATTGTTACTAAATACTACTTTCATTCTTCATATTAATCAAGTTAAAGTTAAGTTGAAGTTTAGGGTATTAGTGTTTGGTGAAGGGGAAAAAAAAGATGACAACTTGGGTAATTTGTAATAACTTTTGGACATAATCGTCTTTTTGTCCTTAATTTCTCAGCTGCTAATGCAAAGCGTTCCTCATAGGAGCACTTTTAAAAATAGCTTATTAGGTTTAATTCATTATACCAATCATCTAATTATTAAACATGATTATAAATGGTTTGACATGGTCAAACAACTAATTACCTTTCAATCCGAGAAATTTTTTTTGGTCGATCATTTGCGAAACAGCCTTAATTTGCAATGTTAAATTTCGGTAAGCTTTTTTAATTTTGATTTTATGCCTTAGATAAAAGCTGTGCTCAGCAACAATTCTCTCAACTGTGCTCAGCAACAATTCTTGCAACATTTTATGTCAAATGATGATGAAAGCCTTAGATATGTAATGTTGCAAGAATTGTTGCTGAACACAGTTTTTATCTAAGGCTTTCATCATCATTGGACATAAAATGTAGGCTTTCATCATCATTTGACATAAAATGTTGCAAGAATTGTTGCTGAGCTCAGTTTTTATCTAAGGCTTTCATCATCATTTGGTTCATTTCACCAAGTGTACGGTCTTCTAGTCATTTTAAGTCGTGTAAGGTACTCTAATCGTTTTGGTTATTGTTATAAGCCGTTGAACTCTAAGACAAAGATCATCGTACCATTTGATAGTATAGTATCGTTGATTTGTATTTTTGTAACGAGTATGTAAGTCTTTTCTCTTTTAAGACAAACACAAAGTTTCGAAGAACTCTACTACAAAAAACATCATTACAATGATTGGTAGGGCCAACAAATTCAATATACAGAAATCAGTGCGCTGTATCAATTTCTGTAGTATTTTCAGCTCAAGTTGTCTTATACTTCCTCCTATTTAAAATAAAAGTTGTTTTAGAAAGATGCACATTTATTACAAAAGCTAATAAAATGTTTAATATATCCCTATTAATTACATATTGAATTGTCTTAAAAATGTAATATGTGTAATCAGGATATGAGAGAAATTAAAGGGTAATTTTGAAAGAAAAATTATAAACAAGCATGAAAAGTTACGAACGACACTTACTTTTATTTTAAGTACAAGAGAGCATATGTCTAAATTTATCCACCAATCTTTTCGTAATGTCAACAAATTTGGGTGTAAGATGTCAGAGAATTTCATCAACTTGAAGTCCATATCATTGACTTTTGGAAAGTAACCAAGCGTAAAACTCGTGGAAGTGGTAATATCATTGACTTTTGGAAAGTAACCAAGCGTAAAACTCATGGAAGGGGTAATACCACTTGTCAGGACAAATGTCACTCAATGAAAAAGTTTAAAACTTAGAATGGTACATATTATAGCTTACGCAGACTTTCAGCATCACTGATTACTTGTTTAGTAAGAGGATTTGATTAAAAGATGATCAAGAGGATTCTCCTTAATTTATGAACGGAGGGTGGGCATGATGGGCTTGAAAACATGCAATTTGAATACAGGACTCAATTCAAGCGAGTTGTTTGAAATAAATTTGTTTCAATCGAGTGAGTAATCGACTTCGAATTGGGAGATTTTTTAGATCTACCCTTTTGTTTTTGGAGAAGAATGTTTTGAATTATCTTGTTCATTGTACTTGGAACAACATTATCAATTGCAAACATCTCATTAAAAATCTCCATCCTTATTTCTTGTCATGAATTAAGTAGGAAAGATCTTTGGTGGAGTATTTTTCTATACCGTCTTAGAATTTGATTTCTACAAATCTATTTTTTTAGTTTAATTTACATATGATGCAGACAAAGGTTTTTCTATCGTTTGATATAATTTTTTATAACAGGGACAAAGGATTATGGTTCTTAGTAATCATCTACGTCATGGTATCTAAAGTAAACCCTAGTAATTTCTTATAGAAAAAGTTGTTGAAGAATCTAAAAATAATTTAGTGTTTACAGTACTAAGGATATTTCAATAAATAAGACATTATTAGAAGTTAGATCAAATGTGTATGGCCTTTTATATAATTTGATAGTGCAAAGTATTCATAAACAACGTCTTTGCTAATAAGGGATAAGACTATGTACATTGGACTTTTCCAGATTTCACATTTAGTAGAATTTTTTACTCGGTCCTTGTTGTTATTGTTGTTGCTGATAGTGCAAAGTATTTATAAACAACCTCTCTATTGGTTAGGGGTAAAGTTATGTACATTGGACCTTTCCATATTCTGCTTTTAGCAGAATTTTTTACTCGGTCCTTGTTGTTATTGTTGCTGTTGATAGTGCAAAGTAATTATATTCCAACACTAACTATCTGAAATTGTACTTTTAATGTCTTTACAAGACTAGGATTACGAAGAGAAACATTAAATTTGAGGAGAGTGTAACAAAAACTATTCCAACATCTAGAATAGCCTGAGCTATTATACAGACATATTAAAATACGAAACCAACGGTTATAAATAAGTCTTTTCGAGCATGTAAAGATAAGACATAAATGAAACACTCTAAACTAGAAATGTGTGTATTCATTTTTTTTGGAAAATAAATAATGGATTAACTTTAGACAAAGCTATGTCTACAAAACACAAGGTACAACTTGAATCTATACTAACAAGAATACCAATAGAAAATAAAAACTAATTAGAGTTACAACTTAAAACATGTTAGTGATGCTATGTACTCTTCATATCTTCTGAGAGAGCATTCCGAAGATTTTTGACAATTAAGATGGATCGAATCTAGTTTATGAGCTTGTCAGTCGGTTGATATTTCCCCTCTTCTTGATTAGCAAACATTCTATAATTTTTTTGCTTATGAACTTTGATGTGTTGAACTTCAATGATGTTGCTTACTCACAATGAAATGCTTACAGACGGGTAGTGAAACCTTTGTGAGACCTGTAAGTATATTCTTCTTTGCAAGTATCATCATTCCTTGTTCTTACATATGTCCAAGCTTTTTATGCCACGTTATTACAGATTTGTCATTTGGACTAGTTTCCGCAACGTATGCCTCTTCTTCTTACAAAGTTACTCCCTTCAACATGTACTGATTTGCAATAATCTTCTCTACTTTCATAAATATTAGCGCTCCTTTAATCATTTTCATGATCTTGTTTTGAATCTCAAATTTGAAACCCGACCGTTCAGTTGTCCTACAGATAACAAATTCTTCTTCAGACCCTCCATATGTTGCACTATTCAATATTTTGAGTTGTCCCATCATACATCTTTAACTTCATGGTGCCTATACCAACGATCTTCAAAGCTTGATCATTACAGCTATACACTGATCCCCCAGAGATAGATTCATATTGATGAAACCATTCTCTTCAAGAGGTCATATGAAAAGTAGCTGCTGAATCGAGAAGTCGTACATCAACAAATCTTTTCTTACCTCCAATAGTCGTTGCTGCTTCACAAACCATTACACCTCCATCATCTGAAGTATTTGTTGCATTTTTTTTAGGAATATAATTTTTCTTATTAAGATTCCAACAATCCTTCTTCAGGTGGCCTTTCTTGCCACAATTGTAGCACTTGAAATTCTTCTTACTCCTAGATTTTGAGCTACCATGACTATGACTCCACTTAGGCCACGTTCCATTGACTTCTTCTCGTTACCGCCAAGGCTTCCGCTTGTTGCGAATTTACCAACCTGTCTTCCTTACTTTTACGCCGACTCTCTTCTCCAGAATAGCATCTGCAATATTGTCGAAGACTAGAGTATCTGCGTTGTTTGTTAAATTGATGACGAGTTGATCATACGAATATGGTAGACTTTGCAGTAGAAGTTCTACATGTTCACTTATGTCTATTATGTGTCCCAATGATGTGAGTTGGGAAAATATAGTATTTAAAGTATTTAAGTACTCTGTCACCGAAGTGGATTCCGTCATGCGTAAAGTGTATAGTTTTCTCTTCAAAAACATTTTCTTGTGGAGTGATTTCGCCTCGTACAATTTTGTAAGGTGATCTCATATTTCCTTCGCAGTCTTCTTTTCCTCTATGCTGGATAATACTCCATCAGCTAAAGCTAGGTGAAAATTAGCTACAGCATTCCCATCCATCTTGTTCCATTTTTCCTCTATGATTCCAGCTGGCCGTTCACTAATGGCCGCCAGACAATTATCTTTCCTCAAGATTGCCTTTATCTTCAACTTCCACAATGAGAAATTACTCCCGTTGAACTTTTCAATCTCAAATTTTGCTGTCATCACTTATATCACGAATATAATTTAGCTCTTACTATTTCATGTGAATAGTATCTGTACGTATGAATAGTATCTATAAGTATGAATAGTTCTGTATGTGTATGTATGAATAGTACAATACACGTGAATAGTATTGTCTTGAATTACAGTAACTGCACAGTTTAATACAAAAATAAATGCAGGAAAAGTTGTCACCTTTTAAGGTTACTATTCACCAACTTTCACTATGCTAACCCAAACTTCAAATGGATTACGTCAAAAAATTCGTCATAATTTTCTCACCTCGCTTTGATATCACTTATTGTGAAAATCGATCGGATTAGAGCATGTTCGCAGCTAAATAAGACCGAAGGAATAGTAATAAGCACATATATTTTACGTGAAAAACCCTTAAATTAGAATAAAAACTACGGCCAAGGATAGAAGAATTTTAATACTGAAAAAAAACTAGAGAATTGCAAGAAAAAACTAGACCCACATAAATAAACATAATATTTTTGTCTTCCATCCTCTTTTTTTCTCTCTCATCTCACGTCTCTCTTCTTCTGCTTGCTTTGAATATCTTCATGTGACTCCTGCCTTTTAAGGCAGAAGCGCCTTTGTCTACCTACCATCCACAATTGTTGACACCTATTTTGTTTTATTAAATTTTATTTATACATTTATACGAAATTCACACATATATATGGACAAAATTAAGCAACATAGGATTGGAACACTCTAACGGAAACAAGGTGCTCCATCCTAGAAGCAAGATCTTCTCTTCTCAACTTTGGTGTGCCTTCTGTTTCGGTACAATCCCAGTCGTCAAATTTTTATGGGCTCCATTTATTGAATGAGTAGAGTTTTATGTAATAAAGTTGTATTCATAATAACGAAAACGGATGATTTGGTCCTCCAACCGGAGGGAGTACAGTCCTTACTGATGTTATCTGTTGAGTCTGACAATAGGAGACATTCTATCGGAAGTAGGTAATTGATCAAAAACAAAGTCAGAGACATACGTTTTTGGAAAAATGAAGGGTAATGTACTTATAGAAATATTAACTTATATACATGGTTTTATCTCTATTTGATAATAAATATTAATCTTTATTAATTTTAAAATGATATATATATATATATATATAGAAATATTAACTTAGATACATGCTTTTATATCTATTTGATAATAAATATTAATCTTTATTAATTTTAAAATGATATTAAAAATATATATATATATATAAACGACAATGAGTTAAAATGGATCCAATTATTTTTATTTGATTTAATTTAATAAAAAGTTTAAATTTTGTTTTGATTTTTTCATTTAAGTAAAACGACACCCGTTTGGTCTATTGAGAAGTTTCACTCATTTAACAAGACAACGTTATTTTGATCTTAGGATGATAGATTTGAATCATGAAACTCAAATTCGAACTCGATCCAAATCCGAGTTAAGATGGGGATAATCCCTTGATTTCGACCTGAATAGAGAACGGATATTTCTAGAGAGGAAAAAAAAAAAACAGTTTTTGTGTGTTATCATAATGGATGATATTCAAAGTTCGTTTTCATATCATAAGAAACATTTCCAGCAGTTTCAATTCAAACTTTCGTTTCTCCAACTTTATATTTAACACACACATATTTCATAATCATTAATATGATCTTTACGTGCACTAACGATAAGTGCTTTAATAAATTATTAATCTTAAAATTATGACCAGCTTCCGCAGCATTCCTCCAATGTAGAGATAAATATACTTGACATGAAAACTAGCGTGGAGCTAATGTCTGGTCAGCTGGCCTTGGAACACATTGCCAACCTGTGCAGTGCTGAAGAACGTGTTTAAGAGCATCTGAAGGAGCCTGTACGGTCCAAGTGGGATAGAATTCACTGGGATGAAACATACAGTGATCATCTTCCTGGGGTATTAACTCAGCTTCTGTTCCAGTCTCAAACAAGTCTCCCTCGGACCTTATGTATCCAGACCTTGCTTCCTCCTTATCAGCTGCCTGAAACACCGTTAAAAGAAATGAACTGTTGAGACTAATTAGTGTGCTTCAAAGTTCCAAGTTGTCCCCAGATCTTTTATGGAGAATATGAATAATAAAACAGACAAGTAATTGAAGCAGAATGAGTTAAGACTCCCAAGCTGGTCATACATGTCAAGATGAAGATCTCATTTACCGGCTTATTCAAGTAATGAAAGGTCTATTACAATGTTTTTCATAAAACAGAATCAATAAGGTCGTGAGACTACGTTTTGACCACTCATTGGACACTAAAAGATGAACACTTAACAGGAGAAATTAGGTAGTCAATTAGACTGCAAGCATATGATTTCTGATGTAGATATTAATTCTGGTGTAGATATTAAGTAGCTGAAAGGGGTACTTGGCAAACATAGAGAACATGTGAAGACATAAGAAGATTAAGCCTTTAATAATGTCCATCAGAAAACATGTGTGCGCCTCATTGTGATCAAAATGGCCAGTGCCAGAAGAACTAGAAACTCAGCTCGGTTCAACCTGCAGAGACCTTGCCATTTTTCCAGTAATCAGGTTAATCAGATGGTTTTGTGCTTCCTGGTATGATAAGTTGATTAAACTTCCACGTCGTTTAGGCACAAAGATAGATACATCAATTAAATGACATTCAAAAGAGCAATATGTATGAACTTACTTCAGTTGAACTGTTATCGTCCTTAAACATCCAAGTTCTTGATGCAAATCAACCAAATGCTATTAAAATTTCTAGGCATTGGTGAAGGAAATGAAACAGACTTACCTTCTCAGGTACATACTTGAATGCATTTTTCTTCTGCCCAGCTTCGTATATGTTGCATTGCGAGTATATCTGAATCAAAACAGTAAGATCGAAATCGTCCGGAAAGCTGTTGAACCTGATATTTTCAACAATTTAAGTGTGTGTTACCTGTGCTTCTACACTAGCACAAACAGCATAAATTCCCCAGTTTCTGGTATAATTATTGTAGAGATGCACTTTCGCAAATCGGACTCGAGGATGTCGCTGCCCCGTGCCATCAAAGAAACAATGGTGAATGGTTACTCGTATACATCTGTCACCAATGTGGGAAGAGTTTGCTCCAATCAGAATTGTCTTGTTATGCTGTGAAAAGTGACACCTGAATATTAACAAGAAACCAATCAGATGAAGTGCTAAAACAGAAACAAAGCTCCTCTATATGGAGATTCATAAGTCATAACACCTGGATATAGTAACATCTGTACTCTCTCTTGTGATGTCTATCAACCCATCCTTAAAATCCCGGAGGCTGCAACGATCAATCCAAATGTGCTTCGACTTTGGCTTGATCTGAATACAATCAACATCAGACCCTCTACCACCTTCAAACTCTAGATTGCAAATAATTACATGTTCACATTCGTTCAGCCTCAATCCCTTCCCTGTGAGCTTTATTCTTTGACCTCGACCATCAATGGTCTTATAAGATGAAACATTCAACTGGGACTGAAGATGAATGGTACCCGATACTTCAAACACAATCCAAAGCGGCTCCTGTTTCCGACACCCATCCCTCAGTGATCCGGGTCCATCATCTACAGGCACACCAAAAACTGACATTAACCTTAAAGGAGGGTATTAAGCTCTTTGCATCATCCAGGCCAACATTTAGCTGCTAACTTCATCTATTAATTCTCCAAATTTAAAATCACAAGTGGCTCTACTCGCAAGAACAACATCAACAATAAACAACAGAAGAACAATAGATCACAGCTTCAACCATAATTATGAGGGAAATCAACAAGAAATTAAGAAGCAACTAAGCCATCAAATCAAGAAACACAGGATAAAAAGCTGACCAGCTAAGGTGGTGACATGGTAAAGCGCACCATGGAGGCCCCCAATTGCGAAGCGACCAAAACCCTCAGCTTGGCCAGCAAGTGCTCGCAAGCTGGAGTTGACATGAGCATAAGGCAATGTTGTAGCCATGGAATCCAAAGCCAATGTTGTAGCCATGGAAACCTTTGGATCGCTCGGAGCTTTGGTGGGGTGATCCCCAAATCCAAACTTAAAGGGTTGAGCTTCAGTTTCATTGGAGCCGTTCTTCGCCCCTAAACAGCTCTTGCGCTGGTGGCCATGGCAGTTTCCCATTGCCCTGTTAATAAATAACTGGCGGGTACCGTTATCTCTGTGGATTATTGATTGTGAGTGTCGAGTATCTCTTACCTTTACTTATACAGTGCAGGAAGGATAGTAAAGTAAAACGTAAGCTCCTAGAACATGCATTTCTAACGGATGCACATGGGAGGATCATTCATTTCAACTCTGCGTACACGGATCCATATTTATTTGATTTAACACTCCCTCCTCAAGACAAAGCCGTTTCTTTCGTTGTTTTGCTCTTTAACTCAAACTGGCTTTGTCTTGTCACTTTGAAGTCTGTCTTAAGCTGAGAGTCCGATCCCACCGCTTTCATTTTACGTCTCTTTGGAAAGAACTTCTCCTTTTCTTTTCCCGTAGCACCTTTGTCCTCTTTCACCATCTAGGGATTCATCTTGTAAGTGCTTCATTCGGAACATAAACCGTGGTGTGCGGATGAGCTGAGAGGCTTTGTCAACAAATCTGCTAGTTGCTCTCGAGAAGAGACTCTTGAAGATGCCCTCTTGAGGATTGAAGATTGCTCCATCACTGCGCAACCTAACGAACAGAAGTTCTGGTTGAAGCCTTTCGTCGAGCACCTCCAGCACTGTTCACGCAGACTTCAACAAGATGAAAATTTTGCAACTTCTGATCTTCAATTTGTAATCTAAATGTATCTCCAAAATTGTAACAAAGACTTCTCACAAATTTACGAATGTATGACTAAAGATTTGGTGTATTTGAAAATTTGATTTTCACTCTCAATAAAATCCGAAACTAGCTTCAGGTTTTTTTCAAAACAGAACTTCAACTACTACTGCTACTCAACTTCTGATGATTAGCTACTGGAAAATCAAAACTAAGCATAACAAGAATACTGAACCTGAACTGAAATTTGTGTTGAAGATTTTCTGATTTTTTTTTTTCATTTATCCCGAAAAATGAATAAGATGATGAGCTTTATATTAGCTCTAAAACATTTTGATACATTTTTTGTAAAAAGCTGAAAAATAAAAACATGATATGATGAGTAATAACTAGCCTAGTACAAGCCTTTCCTCGTTTGGCAAAACACAAAAGCAACTTAATTTGTCTCTAGCATAACTGAAACTAACATTGGTTAAAAAACTCTTAAACTTGTAACAACAGGGAACATTTTCTGATGACAACAGAAATGATGAAGGTGTTGTATGATGATCTGGTCATATCTTCATTAATTGACTCTAATAATATTCTTTTAACTTGATCTTTGTTCAGCAACATTAATCAGGCATCTTGTACTTCAATGCATCAATATGTTCTGTTTCTTCTGTTTCCTTTTCCTTCCAAGCATCTGATTCAAGTTCTCAATTTCTGAGCACTCAAGGACCTCACATCTGCTTCTTTCATTTTTCCATTCTCTTCCCTTCCTTGTGCTTCATTCATCTGACTTTGAACTTCATTGCTTCGATCTATGCATCTTTGAATTATGCCTAGGATCATCATTTCCAGTCTCCATTTGCTTCTGAAGTCCTTCAGCTTTCCTTTCAGCTTTCTTTTCTTTCTAATTTTCACTGACATTGCTAACTCTTCCACCATTTTCAACACTGCAGGCTGCACAAGACAATTCAATTCAACACTCCTTTGTCTTGTGGAGCCTGTACACCTATCATCTTCTTTAGGGACTCAAACCTCCACCTTAGTAATGCTTTGGTGAACACATCTGCAAGTTGAAAGCTTGATCGACAAAAAGCCATCTTGATTTCCTTTTCTTCAATCAATTCTCTAACATAATGATACTTCACTCTTATATGCTTAGTTCTCATATGATCAGAAGGGTTTTCTATCATTACAATTGCTGCACTATAATCATAATATATGATCACACATTTTCCTTGCAATTTATCGACATCCATCAAAATTTTCTTCAACCATTATGTTTGTTTAGCAGCCATATTAATAGCTACGTACTCAGCCTTAGCCGTGGATTGTGTTATCACCCTCTGCTTCCTTGAACTCCATGCAAAGATACCAGTCCACAAACTACAACAATATCCACTCCTACTTTTGCAATCATCATTTCCAACATAACTTGCATCACTAAATACATACAATTCTACATTTTTCCTTCTTCCATATCATATACCATGATCAACCGAATGCTTCACATATCTTAACACTCTCCTAACATACAATGCATGATGTCTCGAAGGATTATGATTGAAACTAGCTAAAATGTTGACAACACATGCAATTTCGGGCCTTGATACACTTAAGTACATTAATGAACCATTCATGCTTCTATAATAGGTTTCATCAAATTGCTCACCTAGTTTTGTAATTTCCAACTTTAGTTGATGCTCTATAGGTGTTGTCATTCCACTGCTATCTTTCAGACCAAATTTTTCAATTAACTCTTTAGCATACTTCCTTTGATGAATGAAGATTCCATCCTCTCTTTACTGAATTTTCAAACCCAGGAAGTATCTCATCTCCCCCATATCAGTCATTTGAAATTCTGATTTCATTGTCTCCTTAAAGTCTTCCACAAGGTTATCTTTGGTACCAATCACCAACAAGTCATCAACATACAATGAACATATCAATTTCCCTTCAGCACAAGTTTTAATATATAGTGTAGCTTCACTCTTGCTCCTCTTGAATCCCCTTTGCATCAAGTAGTTGTTTATTCTCGAATACCAAGCTATTGGAGCTTGTTTCAAACCATACAAGGCCTTTACCAACTTGTACACCTTCTGTTCTTGTCCCTTCTTCACATAACCTTTGGTTTGTCTTAAATATACTTCCTCATCTAGCATTCTATTGAGGAATGCACTCTTAACATCCATTTGATGCACTTTCCACCCATTGTTTGCTCCTAAGGCCAATAACAACCTCACCGTGTCCAATCTTGCTACTGAAGCATAAGTCTCTGTATAATCTATCCCATATTCTTGCTTATATGAAGTATCTCATCTCCCCCATATCAGTCATTTGAAATTCTGATTTCATTGTCTCCTTAAAGTCTTCCACAAGGTTATCTTTGGTACCAATCACCAACAAGTCATCAACATACAATGAACATATCAATTTCCCTTCAGCACAAGTTTTAATATATAGTGTAGCTTCACTCTTGCTCCTCTTGAATCCCCTTTGCATCAAGTAGTTGTTTATTCTCGAATACCAAGCTATTGGAGCTTGTTTCAAACCATACAAGGCCTTTACCAACTTGTACACCTTCTGTTCTTGTCCCTTCTTCACATAACCTTTGGTTTGTCTTAAATATACTTCCTCATCTAGCATTCTATTGAGGAATGCACTCTTAACATCCATTTGATGCACTTTCCACCCATTGTTTGCTCCTAAGGCCAATAACAACCTCACCGTGTCCAATCTTGCTACTGAAGCATAAGTCTCTGTATAATCTATCCCATATTCTTGCTTATATCCCCTCACAACAAGTCTTGCCTTGTATTTGTTAATTGAACCATCCAAATTCAACTTCTCCGTGTAAATCCACTTTGAGTCAACAACCTTGGTTTCTGGACTTGGTAAATCCACCAATAGCCATGTTCCATTTTCTTCAATTGCCCTTATTTCTTCATCCATTGAGCTCTGCCATACTCCTTGCTTGATTGCTTGTTTGAATGTCTTCGATTCTGATCCTGCAAGCAATGCATATTCAACAATTGTCAAGGCATCATCGGATTCTTCTTCATCTGCAACATTATACCTGAAATCAAAAATGGGGTTAGTTTCTCTATAAATGGAGGCCAAATCTCTTGTTTTGTGGGCACTATCTGAGCTTGATGTGTCTTGAGAATCTGAGCTCAATCTTTCACTTCCAAAACTTGGCAGATACTCCTCTTGAGCTCCATTACTGTCAATGCCATTTGAGCTTTGTGGATCCGAGTGAGGTGTCTCCTCCTGAGATCCATCACCTCCAAAATTGTGGTAATCATCTGCTTCCTCTCTTGTTATTTCATCTACATTTGGATCATTTAATGGAAATTCAATTCCTACTCTCCCTGATCATCCATCAATCAGCTCTTCCCACTTCCATTCCTCATTTTCATCAAATCTTACATCTCTAGTCACTGGAATCTTTCTTGTTTCTGAATTATAAATTCGGTATCCTTTGGACTCTCCACTATAACCCATCATGACTCCTTTGATTGCTTTCTCATCCAACTTAGTTCTTTTAGCTTCTAGAATATGAACATAGGCTATGCATCCAAATACCTCAAGTGTTGCTCCTTTGGTTTCATTCCAAACTAAACCTCGAATGGAGTTTTTCCTTATAATGATTGGTCTTCAATCTGTTCTGCAAATACACTGTTGTGTAACATGCTTCAGGCTAGAATTTTCTTGGCACTTTCATTCCAAACAACATTGATCTAGCCATCTCCACTATGCTCTTGTTCTTCCTCTCTGAAATTCCATTCTGCTGTGGTGAGTAAGCTACAAAAAATTGATGGAATATCCCTTCATTTTCGAAGTATTTCTTCATCTCATTTGAGACATATTCTCCGCCCTTATCACTTCTTAAGCATCTCACCTTATTTCCACATTGACTTTCAGCTTCAACTCTCTATATCTTGAACAATCCGAACACTTAATCTTTGCTTTTTCATAAAATAAATCCATGAATATCTCGATGCATCATCAATGAACTCTACATAATACTTACTCCCTCCAGCTGATAGTGTACCCATTGGTCCACAAACATTAGTGTGTACCAATTGTAGTCTTTCTGTAGCTCTCCAATCACTTGTTAGATAAGGTAAAACATGGCTCTTCCCTTTTGCACAAGCCTCACATACAGATTTCAACATGCTGCTCAATGGAGGTATTCCATGAACCAAGCCCTCTTTTTGCATATCAATGACATAATCCAAGTTAGCATATCCATATCTTCGATGCCATAGTTGAGTCACCTCTGTTAATGAGAGAGCAGCAAATGCTCCATCCACTTCTTGCATTTTAATCTTGAAAACTCTATTAACCATTGGAACTTTATGCACTAGTTCACTTTGCTCATTGAAAATCATGCACATTTCATCTCCAAAATACACCTTATGCTTCCTCTCTAATAGCTGACCTACATTGATCAAGTTTTGATCAGGTTCAGGGATGTAATATACTTCATCAAGGATTGTATTTCCTGCCCTTGTTTCTAATTTTACAGCCCCCTTCCATGTAACAAGTAAAATTTCTCCATTACCTATTCTAACCACAGCATTAACTCCATCATTCTTCTCTACAAATGCCTCCTTCTTCTTTGTCATATGATTGGAACAACCACTATCTATTAGCCACTCACTTCTCCTCATTAATCAATTTTGATCCGCAAGCATTACTAGTAGATACCATTTTCAAGTCTTGACACACTTCCGCTACAAATACACTCTCTTCGATTATGGTTTTCTTTGATTGGTTTTTGGTTTGTGAAGTTCCAGGTAGGTTGCTTGACATGTTTGGTAGGTTGTTTTGAGAATTTGAGTGAGTTTTTGGTTGTGAATATGGCACAGATTCAATCATCGTGTTTGTACCTTGGGATTGTTGGCTTGATTGGTTAGGCATTGTTGTTTGAGTGGTCTAATGAGTCTGATATGTTGAACTTGATTGAGATAAGTTTGGTTGAGTCATTTGAGGATAATAGGCATAAGGTTGAGGGATCAAAGAAGGTTGAGTCAATTAAGGTTGAAACATATATGGTTGAGGTATTGTAAATGGGGTTATGTAAGGTTGAGCTAGTTGGGATGGTTGATGATTTTCAGGTTTTCCAGCAAAGTGTGCGTGGTGTGTTTGGGTTTCAGAGGAATGTTGGTAAGGCTGTGATTGAGATGGCATCAAGTTTGGTGAGGTATTTGATCTATGTAGAGGATGTATTGGAGGTGGCTTGCTAAAGAGAGTGCTTTGTGGATTTTGCTGCTCTTTCAACCATTTTTCATAGCATACCCTTCTTTAGTGTCCCCTTTTCCGGCAAAAAATACATTCAACATTGTCTTTCCAATAGCATTCTTCAGTTGAGCGGTTGTTTCTCCCACAAAACCTTCAATTTGCAAACATGCCCCATCTAGTCATTCTTGATGCACCTTGCATTCGAGTGTCTTTATCTCCAGGATATTGGCTAGTGTTGTGGAAGTTTGGGTAAGGCACTTGTGAGGAGTATTGTGTTTGAGGATACAAATGGCTTGGGTAAGATTGGTTATGAGAATAGGAATTCATCTGATGAGGAATTTGATTGTTATGAAGCAGATTTGGTGGATTCTGATGGATTTGGACTTGTGTAGGTTTTGATTCAAGTGAGCTTTGGTTCTGTGTATAGCTTGGAGGGTTTTCTGGTGTCTTGAACCTTTCAGCCTTTAGTGCATACTCTTCCCCTTCCCTCCTATTCCCATGTCTCTCCTCATGCATTTCCAAAACATTGAAGACTTGCTCCAAAGTGATAGATTCTGGATCATTGCTGAACTGCCACTCCACTGGTGCTGCACTTGCTTCAAACCTTAATGGCAACCTGCTTAGGAACTTGTCTACCAACCTTTTTATGCTTGTGTTTTCCCCAAATTCCTTCAGTTGCTGCACCAAACTCAAAATTCTGGTTTTAGCTGTCAACACACTCTCTTCATCCTTCATCGAGAAATTTTCAAAACTTCTCAAGTTTACTTGTTTCCTCAGCCTCAATGTTTGAGATGATCCCACATACTCTACCTTCAGTGTATCCCATAATTCCTTAGCACTCCAAAAGCTCGCATTCCTCAGTAAGATTGATTCACTTACCACAGATCTAAAAAAAACAAGTACTCTAAAATCCTTGTCTCTATCTTGGTTTAATCTGGTCACTTGTTGTTCTATTAGTTCTGTTACTCCCTCATATTCAACTACTCCTTCATTTACTACATTCCAACAATCACTAATCCTAAGACAGTCCTCCACTCGAAGAGCCCATACTTTGTAGTTTTCATCGATCAATACTGGTATATTCGCCTGAACATTTTGCAAGTTCGTCATTGAGGGATTCATACCTATCATGGCTTTATTTGGTTCAGACTATATGAACCTTGAAGCTTTGATACCACTCTTGAAGATGTCCTCTTGAGGATTGAAGATTGCTCCTTCACTACGCAACCTGACAAACAGAGGTTCTGGTTGAAGCCTTTCGTCGAGCACCTCCATCATTATTCACGTAGACTTCAACAAGATGAAAATTTTGCAACTTCAGGTCTTCAATTTGTAATCTAAATGTATCTCCAAAATTGTAACAAAGACTTCTCACAAATTTACGAATTTATGACTAAAGATTTGGTGTATTTGAAAATTTGATTTTCACTCTCAATAAAATCCGAAACTAGCTTCAGGTTTTTTTTCAAAACAGAACTTCAACTACTACTGCTACTCAACTTCTGATGATTAACTACTAGAAAATAAAAAATAAGCATAACAAGAATACTGGAACTTGAACTGAAATTCGTATTGAAGATTTTCTAGTTTTATTTTTCATTCATCCCGAAAAATGAAGAAGATGATGAGCTTTATATTAGATCTAAAACATTCTGATACATCTTTTGTAAAAAGCTGAAAGATAAAAACATGATCTGATGAGTAATGACTAGCCTAGTACAAACCTTTCCTCATTTGACAAAACACAAAAGCAACTCAAGTTGTCTTTAGCATAATTGAAACTAACATTGGTTAAAAAAACTCTGAAACTTGTAACAGCAGGGAACATTTTCTGATGACAACATAAATGATGAAGGTGTTGTATGATGATCTGGCCATATCATCATTAATTGACTCTAATAACATTCTTTTAACTTGATCTTTGTTCAGCAACATTAATCAAGCATCTTATACTTCAATGCATCAATCTATTCTGTTTCTTCTGTTTCCTTTTCCTTCCAAGCATCTGATTCAAATTCTCAATTTATGAGCACTCGAGGACCTCACATCTGCTTCTTTCATTTTTCCATTCTCCTCCCTTCCTTGTGCTTCGTTCATCTAACCTTGAACTTCATTGCTTCGATCCATGCATCTTTGAATTATGCCTAGGATCATCATTTCCAATCTCCATTTGCTTCTGAAGTCCTTCAGCTTTCCTTTCAGCTTTTTTTTCTTTCTAATTTTCACTGACATTGCTAACTCTTCCACCATTTTCAACACTTCAGGCTGTATAAAACAATTCAATTCAACAAAGACATGCTTGAGTTAAACAAAGCCTTTCAGTAGCTGATCTCTCACGACGTGGCAGTCGATCTCAAGGGGCTTTGTCCATTGGTGAAAAATTGGGTTTGCGATGATGTGCTCTGCTGCTTTGTTGTCACAACTCAACGGGATGCGATGAAAAACGACTTGAAGGTTCTCAAGTAGGTACGATACCCACTGTAACTCTGACACTGTTGTGGATGTACTTCGATACTCCGCCTCTACTGATGACTTACTTACCGTTTTTTACTTCTTCGTTTTCCAGTAGACCAAGGTTGAGACGAGGAAGACGTAGAAACCAGTGAAAGATCGTCGAGTCATTAGGCAGGAGGCCCAATCAACATCGCAAAATGCTTGGATCTGGAGGCTACTCCTTCTTGGGAAGAAGAGGCCTTACTTGGATAATTGCTTCAGCAATTTCACTAAGTGTAATGCTACATTCAAATGTGTAGTCCGAGGGTGTTGCATGAATTGACTTAGGTGTTACGTAAAGTAACACAAGTCGGGTCTAGTGAAATTTAGATAGAGTAGCCTGCTTATTAGCCTCCTATATGGCTCAGGATCGGATAAAATTGTGCCATTCTTTGTGTCTAGCTTCAGGCCAGTGGGAAGTGGAAAGTTCTTGTCCTTTGATTCAAGCATATTGGTGTCTCTCAATATGTCCTGTATATATTTGTGCTGACTGATGTATATACCTTCATTTGATCTAGCAATTTCGACCCTTAAGAAATATCGTGCCTACCCTAGATCCTTTATGGTGAAAGCTCTATGTAGGGCTTCTTTTACATCCTAGATACCTGCATCACTTTTTCCTGTTATTAGTAGATCGTCTACATACACAGTTAGGGCTATAAAGTCATCTCTTGTCCCTTTTATAAATAAGCAGAGGTCTGCCTCAGATTTGTTGAAATTGATTGAATGTAGCTTAGCACATAATTCTTTGTTCCATTGTCTTCCAACCTGTTTTAACCCATAAAGACTCTTGTTAATTGGCAGACCTGATGTTTACCAGTTTTGTTAAAGCCCTCGGGAGGTTTTAGGTATAACTCTTTGTCTACATATCCATGCAAATAAGCGTTGTTAATGTCGAGTTGCTAGATAGGCCAATCTCTGGCTACTGCAACAGCAAGCAAAATTTTGATAGTAACCATCTTCACAACAGGGGAAAAATTATCATAATAATCAATCTTGAATTCCTGATTGTATCCCTTAGCCACCAATCTCGCTTTGTACTTGTCCACGGTGCCATTAAGGTTATATTTAACCTTATAGACCCACTTGGTGTCAATAGTTCTTCTTCCTTCTGGTAATGAAGTTAGAACCCAAGTATTGTTTTCTTCTAGGGCAGCAAGTTCAGTATCCATTGCAACCTCCATTTCCTGTCATTTCTGGATTCATTGTATGATTTAGGTTCCTGGATAACAGACATATTTGTAACAAAACTGACATAATTGTCATTAAATGCAGGTACTTGAGCCATGAAGGGAGGTGTGATTTCTGTAGAATGTGGAGGAGTGGTAGGAGAAAAATTACCGCGGATTTAGAGATCTGACACACGTTGAAGGGATAAGTATCTGCAGAACCTATAGTAGCAAGAGTGATGAAGTCGTTCATCCAGAAGGGCTTGGTTCTTATACGAGTACTTTGTCGAGGTTTAGAAGGAGATATATTAGGCTTAGGTATGATTTCTGTACTTCTGGTGTTTGGCTACTAATGTTCTGTGTTTGTAGGTTCTGATTGTGGTAATGGTAAAGGTAACTCATTGGTGCTTTGTGGGGTAAGATTAGTCTAATATGGGTATATGTTTTTCTGAAACTGGGCATCTCTTGATATGATTGTTCGCTTGTTTATGAGATCATAGATTTTTTAGGCTTTGGTTCCAGGCTCATATCCAAGAAAAACACATTTAAAAGCACGTGGTCCAAATTCTCTTTTTGTGGGAGGGTGTTTGTAGCAAAACACAAACATCTAAAGGTTTTCAGATTTGAGTAATTGGGTGGTCTATTGTATGGGATCTCAAAAGGGGTTTTCCATTTCAGGATAAAACTGGGTAAGAGGTTTATAATGTGTATGGCCATAAGAATATATTCCCCTCAAAACATATAGATTCCCCTCAAAACATCTTTGGCATGTTGGACTGAAACATGACGGCTTGGGCAACCTCAAGGATATGCTTATGTTTACGTTCTACATCTCTATTTTGTTGTGGAGTGTAGGCACAAGTTCTTTGGTGAATGACGCCATTTTCTTAGAAAAATTTTTTGCATGATAGGTTAACAAATTTGGTCCCATTATCTGTGCAAATTTGTTTGATAAGGGCATGGAAATGTTTAATAACAATGTTAACTCTAAATTTGTTTGTAAGCAAAAAAGTCCAAGTAATTCTGGAAAAAATCGTCAACAATGGTCAAGAATTAAGAGGCTTCAGAATTAGAACGAATAGAGTAAGGACCCCATAAATCAACATGTATTAAATCAAAAGGTTCTAATGTGGTAATATTGCTTTTAGGGAAAGGCAAGCGATGTTGCTTTGCCATAGGGCAGATCTCACATACATGTGTTTCTGTTATGGCTACATGTTTCAAACTATGAATATGGGATAGCTTTTTCATTGAGTCGTGCTTAAGCCTTCTATGCCATAAATTGAGATTATTTACTTAGGTATAGCTTGCACTAGGGATGGCAATGGGTAGGGTTCGGTTCGGGTTTTACTAAACCCATATCCATATCTATTTTTTATAACTCAACCCATATCCATATCCATATCCATCGGTTTTTACGATTTACTACCCATATCCAAATCCATTGGGTTATTCGG
>JAOQMR010066314.1:15000-17500 GCA_027563865.1 Erythroxylum pelleterianum | reverse complement strand
ATAGCCGTAGCGATATAAACAAGAATACTCATCCGAGCCGCAGGAACATGTACATACGGAATACGAGAATTTCCACCTTGTTGAAGATCTAGTGGTGCTACCCGAAGACTTAAATGAATAGCCATCGCTGTTAAGAACAACCGAGATCCAATGAGAATTTGCGCATAGCTTCTGGTCTTTGACATCAAAAAAGAAGGTTGTAATAACGAAAGGGACATGTGAGAATTTGGTCCTAGCTAGTGGAACAAGAAAGACATGGATCTATATTCAATACGCAATCCTTTGATTTCCCCCCAAAAAAATCGAAGAATTCTCCTTGCTTTGTTTTCGCTCCGCTCGTGCGTGGCACTCCTTGCTCGCGGAGCGGCATACCGGAAAAAAAAAGAAAGAAGCCCTATCTCGGATTTGAACCGATGACTTAAGCCTCTTTCTTAGGGTGTTTAAAGGGCGTGACTCTGATTTTTGTTTTGAAGCTTAAGACTCGCATGTATAACACTCAGCACGATTGGGCTGTAGCTTTCTAGATCTACTAAAGAAGTTAGTTGGAAGTTAGTTACAACTTTTCGTACACTGAACACTCGCTGAAAGATTCAGTAAAGAACGAGGGCGTAACTTTCTTCATAAGTCAGAAAGAATCTTAGCCAGCCGTGGACCTGCTTACAAATAGAAGCACATTGGACGCAAGCTTTCTTGAGAGTAAAGAACGCTTATTCATAGAGAAAGAACTGAACTAGATTATGTATGAAATAAAATGACTTTTCTTTTATAGGGCGATCAAGTTCACTCAAGGAAAATCTCAGAAGTTCTGTCCGAAATCCCTGTGATGGTGTCTTCGTCTTCATCCGTAGTCTCTATCTATGAACCCTCTGGCAAGCTAGCTAATACTAAAGACTAATAGGAGAGGACTATTCGCTTTGCACTGAATCGACAGAGAGCTTTCCCCGAGATAGGCATTAAGGCGTCAGGCCTGCTTGCTCTTTGCTGCTTTGCCATGTATTAAAGAAAGGGGCGTGAGCGGAAATGAATTCCAGATCTTCAGGTACTCTTAGGTACTAGCGACTTTGAGCGATCACCACTTCTCTTAGGACCTCGTCAAGCTCACTTTAGCTTTAGGACAAGAACCTATAGTTTTCTCACTTCTTTATTGATGTGATGGGACGGACATACAGAGGGAGGGGCATATCGTAGAAAATCCCGCATTTGAACGATTGTTGGCCTCTTCAGCTGACCTCAGCAGGGGAAAAGAAAAGCAGGAATGACCAACTTTCACTTTGGAGCTCATCTCGAATCTTTCATCTTTAACGAATCGTTGTTCACCCAATACCTCACCACACCTATTTTACAGGTCGATTAGAGCAAGCTCAACTTTCTTCACAGCTTTCCCTTTATTTTATTAAGTAAGATAGGGCGCTTGTCAGGTGAAAGTCAAGTGCCAGTGGCTCAGAATAGATAGAGTTTCTTTCTCGGGCAACTCCTCGTAGATCACTCTACGAAATAAAAGATCTCGTTCTCAGGTAAGCACGGGAGAAGGGAAAGGATAAGAGCTGAGATCAGAGAGAGAAGGGATTTATTTATTAACTGCTCTGGCTTCAGAGTTGTGATTGAGAAATTCCCTCTTTCCTTGTTAAAGCAATCTCGCGTATGTTGGCTCTTATAAATCCACTTGTTCAGTATGCAACTCTGAAGAGAAAGCAAGCCGTTAGTTCCGTACGCTAGTAACTGTTCTTCCGGCTTTGATAAAAAAGATGTCCCTCTTGAATCCGCAAGTGATTGAAAGAGAGAGAGGGAGGGTCAGAAACGAGTAGAAGGAAGAGAGCCCCCCGGAGAAAGATCAGATAGATTGAGAACAATCTTCCGCTAGCAAGACTTCGGGAGTGACAAGTAGGGGGAACCAATTCGCATGGGAGAGAAAGAATTAAGGTAGCATTGTTGCTTTAAGATTATAGGAATGGAAACTTAGAAAGTAGATTAGACTACGAATAAGCTACTGTTAGAACTGAACTTGATCAAAAGGATACCTCTGATTCTCTATTCTATGAAAATAGCGTTTATTGATTTGACACCTATGTTGGTTGACTCAACTGATTCCTCTGTAATTCCAGTGCTGATGCATGACCCTCACCAATGGAAAGAAAACTGTAAGAAGCAGAATTGCCCCTCCCGCCGGAACATGAATGTTTGGGAATAATAGGACTTGACTTAGTGGGGAAGATAATAAACAACAAAAAAGCGGAGAGTCAATTCTATTTCAGATAGGAGAGGAGACGAAGGCTCGCCTGGTGGCATGACAACATGGGATAAAGCAAAGAAGCTCACCCATATGTGGATAAGCAAGATGCTTGATATTCGATAACATGGGTTGCAGCTAAGAGCTAAGAATAAGTTCATTTAGTAGGGAATTTGATGACAATCAAGAAAGTGAGGAAGTATGGGTAACCTCGTGAAGAAGTAATATATCGGGTAGGGCTGGCCGGTCTCGGTCAAGGCCATAGGTAAAAAT
>JAOQMR010066314.1:0-10000 GCA_027563865.1 Erythroxylum pelleterianum | reverse complement strand
GAAAGGCATTCAAAAGCTTAAGCGGGGCATCTTGCATAACAGATGTAAGACAACGGATGTCATCAACCAACTAAGATTGATTGAAGTGAGTTACAATATGGAAACGGAAACTAGACTGAAAATGTAGACAGGACTTCCTTCAATTCGGCATATGGGACTTGGACCCTTGCCAGTTGAGAGTGGAGCCTATCTATACAGAAATAGAACTTGCTTAATGAAAATGCCCGAATATCAAGTCAAATACGTCTTTCGATCAACAATCGGAGGTTGTGGGATACCATTACCATTGGTCAGCGGAGGTGGGGATACATACCTATCTATGGGCGGTCTTTTAGCGAACCGAGCCGGGAAAGCATAAGAATGTCTTCTTTTGCATAAAGGGCTGAACCGACGGCAAGATCAAGGCACTTACCCGCAGCAATGAGTCTTGCTTATTAAAGGTAGCAATCCACTAGATTAGGGAAGCGATTGATGTCAGATGCTTGACTGATAATGGAATACCATACATACCACCAATGGAAAGCGTGAAGCTTAAGCTCGACCATGATGCCAAGCAAGAGGCAGTTTACTCACGATACCAGTAGAATAGGAAAGACCCTGGCCCTAAGGGGAAGGTTAAAGTCAAGCATAAAACCTAGTTTCGGAAGGCATAGAAATAGGATTCCATTTTGATTTCCTAAACTTATAAAGCATACACATAAGCACCCGAGGATGCCGAATCATCAACTTTGGAGTAATCTCACTCTCTTTCATCCGAACCCACCGAAACATCCAAACCAAAAGCTCCTGTTTCCCCTAATCTTAAGAATCCAAAGCTTAAGCCAAATTTGAAGCTAGAATAGAGGGGAATAAATGATTCCAGTAGCCAAGCGGGTCTATAACCACAATAAGGATACCCCCGGACATTCAGCAGTTGAAGTTGATGATTTGTTTTAAAATTTTTCGTCTGTGTGAAAAGTATGTAGGATCCGATCCACCTTAAGCTATGGGGCCTGAGCCTATTCCTAAAGCATAGTCCCTAGTACAAAATATAACGTATAAAGAAGCCTAGGCCGACGCCGAAGCCTAAACTGATGCATCCGAGTCCGCGGAATCAAAAGCAGAACAAAATGCTGTTTCATACGACACATCATAAGAAGCTAGAGATAGCTTTTCAGACGCTAAATTAAATAAGTCCATTTCCTTGAAAGGAGGAGATTTTCTCATTAAAAAATGCCAAATCCACCGAGTAATAAGGGGGGGATATATGGCATCCGAATACGTTGTTTCAGACGCCGAATCCGCACCAATCTTCCAAATCAGAAAATGAATAGTACGTAAAGAAAGGGCTTTTTGATCTCCGATCTGAGTCTCGTCTTTCGAAGGGTCTCGTTCCCTTCATACGCCGCTTATTTGTAGCACGGTTTTTTTATGGATAAGTAAGACAAGCGCTTCATTACGCGTGATTTAAATTATAGCATATGCTCAGCAGCTCCTACCAAAGGCAAAAGGATGCTTATCTGGATCAGCCTACTTTTTCTATGTTACGTCCTTCCCCTTTCTTTTGTTGTATTCAGTGGGTCAGGGAGCCCGTGCTTTTTCTTACCGGGAAACACGTCGCTAGCCTAAGGCAGGCTTCGCTATCTTCCCGAAGCTGGCATTTTCCAATGGTTTGGTTTTTGCCCACTCACTTATATGGGTACAAGGGGCTTGACTATATTTGACTTTTTGTAATTAAGTTTAGCTGGAGTTAGAGTGGGTTGATCTAGCCGCCCTAATTAACCCGGTTGAAGATCACATTACTAAAATCCGAATGATGATTTAATAATCGGTGTGAAATGGCATCTTTTCAGAAGTCAGATAGACCGTTGGAAGGTGTTAGCGCACATCATTTTTCTATAATAGAAATTTAGCTCCGAAGGCAACCCGTCGACTTTGCCCCTCCCCTCTTAGCACGCCCGGCCACTCCACTAAAGAAATTCTTTATATAGTAGTCGTATCCATAAGCACGAATACCTTCGTTTAAGATAAGATGAATGGAGTCACTTTCAGTATCTTCCTCTCCAAGTTTATTCTATGGGTCGGGTGGGAAAAATGGGGATAAAAGATCGATTGATCCATCCATATCCATATCCATATCCATATCCATATCCATAAGGGGTGGAAATCCCACTCAAGGGCTGGTGGGAAATGTAGGACGCGGGTAGGACTCATTCTTTACCGTAGAAAGGAAGTCAAGATGAACATATGAATTCATCAGCTGTGGAATCTCTTTCAATTATAGGTGGAAAGGATCGATCGGGTGGTGGGATGGAATCGTGTATTTTTTCAAATGACTCAAGTGGGGAGGGAGAGCCAACAAATAAATGAATTCCGTAGGGGGCGGGACCCCTTAAACATTCATGGGCGGGCAGTGGTATAGAAGAATAGGTTTTCCCGGATGGATCCTTTAGTCTGATTTTGCTGAATTATGTATTCTAAGTCTTCGGCCAGGTATACGAAGCAGACCCTACTCCCCAACTTAGTAAAGGGTGCTTGGATTCCGATCAAAAAGGCCAATAGAGATGATACTGAAGAATCCGATAAGCGGTCTCAAGTCTTGATGCAGAAAAAGAACTCGATTGCACCATCAAACTCGAAACCGTCCATTCCAGATTCTCATATACAGACCAGCAATGATGGAGTTGAATTATCAGATCAGCACCTTGTCTAGGTTGGGGCTTTGTCCTCAATATGATAATGCATCTATGCCCTTTGATTTCCTCAAGAAAAAGCAATGCGAAAAGCAAGCAAGCAAACCCCCTTTGTGAAAGTGCTAAAGTCCCACTTTTCCTATCCCTTTGAATCTCCATTCCAAGGATTTGACTTGCCGGTCAAAATCTTGTACATAATCTCTCTCTCTTGAGTGGAATTTCCATTTCTTCCTGATAAAGTCCATTTTTTTTTCTGAAAGTCTCTTTGCTTCATTCCTAGCAAGCACCATTCCCAGTTCTTCTTTCATTTTGCTACCAGTTCACTAGGGATAGTTATCGAGTCGCCTATGGAGTAAGGGGGGGGCTCGGGGCTTCGCAATCCAGAACTTCTCTTTCTCAGCTCCTTCCTTGGAGTTAGCAGCGCAAGGGACAGAACTAAGGGCGTTTAGGTCTTGACAACTTCCGCGAAAGATAGCACCGGAGCTCTCTTGTCCAATATAGGAGACAAGACAGACGAAATCCCTCTTTTCTCTATGAAAGTCCTTTTTCCAAGACTTCTTTCTCTCCTTCGGACCCTCGCTCCACCACCGCTTCTCTCCATTCTTTTTTGTCTCAGGGGGGCCTCATTCAATCTCGTATTGCAGAAAATCAAAGAATTTGAGGCTTCGGAAAAGGTGCTCGCACAGGCATGGTCTTCCAGTCTACTCTTTGGAAGAGAGTAAAAGAACCCGCAATTCCGAGGGAAGGAGCCTACTCGATTGACAAGCATAGCTTTGATAGCTGCTTTATTCGCCTCTGAACCAGGAATTGATTAAGAAATAGGAAGTGAGCCATAAGCAGTGATAGGCTCCCTCCCATCCCTTTCTTTTCTTCTCCCCCCAACTTTATTCACTTCGCGGTAAACAGAGACTTTCCAATAGCCAGCAGGTCAAAGCCTTTTTTTGGGGTCCAAGGGTGCCACCCCCTACTACCCAATTCCTGTCTCCGGAACTACGGAGATAGGTGACTTTCTGCGATGGCCCTCCACCTCGTTGGGAAAAGTGAAAGGAAATAACAAGCCCTAAACTAAATACCAACTAGCAGCTTATCAACCACCGAACATAGACTCATGTTGGCGATGCCATGGTCAAGTAAGAGGACGACCCATTCACCTCAAAAGAAAAATAGCGCCCCCCAAGTAAGCCAAACGATTGACGTCAAAGAAAAGGACCACCCATCCAGCAAAGAGCGAGGTCTTTCAGCCAAGTACTTCACAAAAAGAGTGGAAGGCGAAAGGCACTTATACAACATTCGAATGTGAGGAGATTTTCTGTACTGTATAAGTGGCTCGGAAGAAGAATCACGCCTCCAGTCGATTCTACTTCATGTCTGACTAGATAAGTCACAAGGCCTGTCCTTCTTCAGGCCCAGGTCATCTAGTCGGGGAGACCCCCCGCACTTAAGACAAAGGAGATGTAGTTGACCAGTCATAGAACCGGCAAGTCGGCAATAGGAAAAAGCAAGTAAGAACGTGGATAAGACTAGGCCCCCCTCTATCCTGTGACCCTTGCCCAAGTGAGGACCTTACTACAATACAAAGACCGCTAAGAATGTGCTCCCAACTCAAGAAAAGGACGCTTGGCAACAAGACTATAGCAAGAAGAGGAAACCCCTCGTGAAACAAGTCCTCCAAGAGGAAAGAAGACCGAAGGCCACCTGGGATGCTGCAAATGGGAATGGATATGGATTACTTGGAGCCGAACGCAGGGCGTGAATAGAACGATAGGTAACGAACTTTCCATAAGAGTACCTTTCTATCTGCAGACTCTAAGAGCTAGAAGGAGGAGGACTCCCACTCCCAATCCTATTCCGGGATAAAAGATCGCACATCAGAATCCCAAAATGGAAGACCGACCCCCCCTAAAATGGCGGGATCAATCTGATTCGCGTTAAAGCTCCCCTGCCCGTCTACCACGGGGCCTTGGGGTCGCCATCCCACGGCCTACTACGATGAAGCAAGAACTTCTCGTCCACGGACTCACTAAAAAAAGGTAACGATGTAAATGAAGTCTTCTCCTGACCGGGGACATGCAGAAAAGGACAAAGAAATCACTTCATTGCACCTATATTCCGGTCAGAACCGGGGAAAGGGGATCGGAGAGTAGTCAACTCCGGACATCTTTTTCCGAAGAACTCCTCACATGGTCAGTGAAGGTATTCCCACCCAAGTGGATATACCTATAAAAAAAAAAAAGAAATGCACATCCCGAAGTTGAAAAGGATAGGCAGATTGAAAAGGAAAAGGATGCAATGATGAATACACAGGAGGATCAGACGAAGAATCGCGATCTATGGCAATTTGAGTTTCAACAGAAGGCCTGTTCAAGCCATCTCATTGATGTTCATCACCTGTCACAACTCTCGATAAATGGCCTTCTTTTCATATGTGTGTAAGTATGCAAGACCGCTCCTGTAGTTCAAGGCAGGTAAGGGCTGGCGCATAGGGGCGGGCTGGCTGTTCATGAGGGGGAGGCACCATCACTCTGTCTCGAAGGCAGGTTAAGTCAAGTGTCAAGTCAGGGTAGTGCATTAAGGAGGTGCAAAATCCATGGGGGCTGGAGCTGCAACTATCGCATCAGCTGGAGCGGCATTAGGCATTGGAAAGGTGCTTAGTTCCGAGAGCTATTTTAGGCTTTGCTTTCAGAGCGGGAGAGGTGCCGGAAGGCCGCTCGACCGAAGGGAGAGGGAAAGCAAGATGATCGACCGGCTACAGGAGTTGCAGAGGCTCTCGAACTTTCTGTGATCACTATACGGTGATTGTGAAATTGGGATCTTGAGGGTTTACAACTCCTTAGAACTCTCTTCAAGTGGAAGGCAGGGGGATCAAATGGAATAGATAACTCTTCATACTATTCCATTATGTGCTTCCCCCTTCAAGAGCTAAGCTACTAGACTCAAATAGTTTATAGCGTCTCGTATGGGACATATCTAGTCTTTCCCCGAATAGAGTACTTCATTCTTACTGTATCATAGCAGGCAATCAGTGCGAAAGGGCTCTCTCATCTGCTATTTGTACCAGAAGACGAAAGCAAGGAATCCTAGACTTCCAAGACGATAGGAGCGAGGCTGAGCGTTATAAGGCGGCTAAGGCAATCAGTTAATCTCTTTCTGAAATAGATCTCCCTTCGTCTGGCTTAGCTCATGGAATAGTAGCTCTTCCGCTATAGTAGCTCCTCTGATAGTAGCAGTAGCTCTCCTGTAGTAGCTAGTAGCTCTTCTGAAGGTAGCTTAGTAGAATATGCATTAGAGTCAAGATGGCTTTTGACTTCTAACTTCCTAACCCGGTTGGAAGCCAGCCGGCGGTCGGCTCTATGTATCGTGAGCAGATGGAACTTTGATGGTTTCGCTTTAAAGATTGGGTAAATACTTTAGTTATGAGAAGGTTTAAGCCGAACAAACCTCGTGGGGCATAGGAAGTTGAGAATGAGATTGCGTTTACACAGGGACTGTGATCGAATCCTCATACAATAGTCGTTTAACTTACTAACCTTAATCAAGCGGCATAGCACCCGAGCATTCATTAGATTACCCATCTTTTATGCCACCTGGACCGCCTTCCTCAGTTGTTGGTACACTAACCGTTCTCCCAGCAGTTAGCTTGCCATACTTACCGTTGCCGCCCGTTGGCCGGCGATTCTACTTTCTGGGATAACAGGCGGTTAGTTACCTATATGCGTTGGAAGTCTTCGTCTGCTTTATCGAGCTCTGAAACCTGCCTTCGTGTATTCCTTCGCCGCCCCTCTGAGAAAGATTCTTTCGGCTTTCTCTCTTTGGCCTGGTATTTCTTGTTGGCCTGTGAAGGGAGTCCCGGTTGGCTAGTCTGACTATTCATTGCCGTCCGTTGGCCCGCTTATGTACTTTAAGCGAAATCTCGTATTTAGTCAACGTCACTCCGTCGTTGTTGTTCCCGTCCGCTTTCCTGAGTCTGGTCTTCAAAGCCTTGTGTTCATTCTCAGCCCTTCAGTCAGGAATTAGCGTTCGACCTTCTCTCCTGCGCCTCTTATAGGTATGGCGCATACAAATGATCCCATCTTTACCTTCAATGGGACTCTTGGGAGTGACTACCCCGACTGACTCATAGCTAGCGGTGCTAAAAGGCCTCCCCGGTATCATGCGACAGACAAAGGGATCAGCTACGCTACTCCTTTATCACTTGCAACGCTGGAAAGCGGAGACCCACGAAGGCGCAATCCGAGCGAATTAGAATCCCAAAGTCGACAGCTCCCGCCGTTTTGAAAAGACTCGAGGAGCCGCTCTTGCAATCCGAAGCGACAAAGCACTGGCGCAGATTGATGGGACGTCTTTCCTCTTAGTTACCTTCTTCAAGGTCACCGAGATAGCATCTTCCATGGCAACACTCTTATGAGACAATAAACAACAAGATAGGTGCCCATTTAAACAAAAGAGAACAATGAGACAGATCCTCTTCCGGAAAGATCCACCCCATTGTTTCACTAGGATTTACTTGATAGCTCAGAACTATAAACCAACGCAATCTCGGTTTAAAAAGATCAAACAACTCAACTGGATACTTATGCATTAATACTACTACTCACTTACGCAAGGATACATGAAGGAAGAAATATACCTTGAAAAGTAAGAAAAAAAGGCATCTTCTTCCTGACTTTTATATTGAAAAGGGGTTGAAACTCTACTACTTATATATATATATGTAAATACCCCGGAAGGGACCCGAAAAAGCTTCTGTAAAGGGAAACCCTCACTCTATCCTGCAACCAAAGAAATTCAAAGAAAGCACTACCAACAGACAGAACAAAATGCACTGAGAAAGAGACTCTTTATGCCACCTAGCATAGTCAATTAAAGGATCCGCTTCACCCGTATCTCTCTCAAAAGCCTCCTCCCGATAGTGCCTTTGCAGCCCTATGACACAGGGTTACGGTTCTTATCCTGTCTTCCTTCTTTGACTAGCTTAGTCTGACTAGCCCAGCTGGAATATTTATTTAAATAGGCCTAAGGGCCTAGCTAGTTGCACCGCTCGCTTTCTTGTAATGCCTTCAGATAACAAACGCTAATCCGCAAGCGCCGAACCATACATAAAGTTGGAAGCCGTTCCTAAAGCGCAAGCGAGTTCCCCCAAGCGAGCTTACTGGCGTAAACCGGCGCAAACAAACGAACGGACCCTTACTTCTGCAAGGTCGGACAGATTCCGACTTTAGCAAGGTAGGCTAAAGTGAGTAAAGAACGGATCTGACTTTATGGTAGGTTCAGTAAGAGCAGAGGAGATCAGATACACGGACTAGAAAGAGAGAGAGAGAGTTTCTAATCCAAGAGCGAGCGAGACTGCCAGCCCTGAAGAAAACATTAGAGCTCGAGGAACCGGCTTGAACCGAGGAGAATGCGCACAAACTAAATAAAAAGCGTTAGTCAGAAGCTAAAGTGAGTTCCATCCTTCTTTACTCACTTTATGGTTGGTCCGTCCTGAGCAGAGCGGAAGCTTGCTGACACCGTTCGGGCTTCAAAAAAGGCAATCCCTTCGCTACTCCGAAAAAGCCGATAAAAAGGCTATTCCTCCTATGAATGCCGGCGGGAGCTATACCTACCAAAAAAGAGTATACTTTGATAAGCGTACAGAGATCTATTTCCTCTGGAAACTGCTCGAACAGAGAAGAAAGCGCTCGAGCCGACTTTATCCATCGTGATGAAGAAAAGAATATTTGCAAGAAAATTCCTCTTTCACTAGAGAGTTTTATTATTCATAACGAAAGTATAACCATTAAAAAAGACCCTCACAAATAAGACTAATGACAAATATACCCTTATTACATGACATGAAAGACTTGTAACATAACACTTGCAACAAATCGCATGACGGACAAGCCAAGCGTTGTGACTGCAAACCTTTTTTCAGATCTAGTTGTGAACGCTCTCTAAGGTAAATTCCCAAAGCAATCCAGCTAGTATTAAACTACATGGTTCAAAGGTCCTCGCGAGGGACTGATAAGGAAAGGTAGGGCAGATTCTGTCTTGTTCTATGGTCTCGCGTAGCGTTATTGTCTCGCTTCCCGCTCGGACTCTATATGCATAGCTCGGACGAATAGGCGTAGCTTGTTTCAAATCCATGCTTGTGACCTTGAACCTGACGGCTTTCCCTTGCTTTCCATTTTTTTTCTATAGCTGTCAAAGTTCATTTTGAGTTTATTCCCGGGCCGAAAAAATCGCCTGACGGAAGGTTTCCTGAAAGTTTCCAAGTCTCGCGACTCTAATAGAAACAAACGGTAAGCTCTCTGTAGGCTTGTTCTCTTTCTTCTGTAAAAGGTTTGGAACCCTTTCCATTGAAGTAGGGAAAGCGCACCATGCTACAGTCGGAATTTGACTATCTATACTGACTGACGTTGGAAGGAAGGTATGTTTTGTTGATCAAGCCGGAGAGGGAACCATTCCTTCATGCTCGCCTGGTTCTGATCTCGCTTGATTTTTTCCGCTTTCCTTGCGTTATTGTCTCGCTTCGCTCATATGATTTATGGCTTTTATCTCCACCCTGCAATCTTTCTAAAGCACTCAAATCTCTCCTCAATAAAATAAAGGCGAAACTTGACTTTGAGAAAGAAGCTGCAAGGGTGCCAAACCTTCCTCTCGCTTGTTCACTGATTCCACTTTCACAAACCGGCACTGGCACTAGCTCCGTAACCAGAACTAGAACGTGTCCTCTTTCCCTTGCTCTAGGTCCAATCCCTTAAAGTAGTTACCTTCGGATCAATATAAAGGTAGATTGCCTCACCTTCTTTCCTTTCTGGTGGAAATGCAACAAACAAATAAAGGAATCAAGGGTCTCAAACCTTATTCAATAGTTGAAATCTGTGTGGCGTCAAATCAAAAAGGACGGTTTGTCGACCTATAATATAAGATAAGGCGCGTTAGCCTATCTAAACGGTTGGGGCCCTTTCTTGCTCGTTAGCGCTTTAGAAAGATTGCAGGGCCTTTAGGCTTTACTAAGAAGATAGAAAGGGCTTTTTCAGCTTACTCTGCTACAGCGGACCGTTAGCAGGGTGCCGCGGTTTGTGGGCTTGAAGGACTTAGCGCCGTGACAAGTGGTATCAGAGCCACAGGTTAGGCCAAGCCATGGCTAGTGGGAAGAACCCGTAGGCGAGTGCCGTCGAAGAGGCTCGACGGGAGCGGACTCGTGATCGTGTGAACCGCCTTGTTACACAACTGAAGGGACAGATTTCGAGCGAGCGGTTGCTTCTCTGGGGAAAGATGGGCTGGTTAGGCGGACCATGAAAACGAGATCATCAAAAAAACACGAAAGGGATATGGGTTTTCTTACC
>JAOQMR010066202.1:0-20700 GCA_027563865.1 Erythroxylum pelleterianum | reverse complement strand
AAATTTTCGCATAATCCCTGTGGACACGACTCGGTTCTTACCGATTTATTACTCACTTCGACAACCGTGCACTTGCAATTCCTATCACATATTGGGAAGAGACGAAGATGGGAGGAGTTTTTCAAGTTATAAAATAACTCCTCCCCCTCCTAATTAAAACCATCCCAAAATTTGATAAATACTCAAAATTTATATAGACATCAAATTTAGTATTCTCTTCTTAATAAGAGCAGGCTACCTTAAGTGGTACTCGGAGAAGTAGGCAAAATTGGCCGAACTCCGTTATCAATTTTCGGGTGTGTTCTTTCCATATCTCTTTTATTTATTCCACATTTATAGTATTCAATATTATTTGTCGGGTATATTTGTAGTTTTGTGTTTAAATTTGGGTTTATTTACTGTTCGTGTGTGTACACGGGTTAGGTTGTGATAAATACACCGTGCACGTAATTTCTGACTAGGAGGCCGGGTTTTAAGTAGGACCATTTGTGATCCCTCCGCCCTTTCTTGGAATTTTACGTAGAATGGTAATGCTGTCTTAGGAGTCCGTTTGGCGGTCTTTCCTGGGTATTACAGAATCGGTTCACTTTACTAGTTGTTTACCTTAGAGGAAAAAATTACCTGATTTTCCCAACAAGTGGTATCAGAGCCGAAATTTTTAAACTGTAGCAATCGCTAAAATTTAAAAACTGTAGCAATCGCTTTTGATTGTTTAACTAAGATCATTCTATAATTCTCGCACATTATAACCAGCCCCTGTCCATCATATATTCCTCTCCGAAGCTTCGAATAACGACGGTCCATTAGTATGGGATTAATAGGGATGGTAGTATAGTTCAGGTTCAGCCCAAAGTTGAAAAATCATATTTAATCAATAATTAAAAATTCAACCAATTTAATAGATTCAATTGTAAAAACCTATCATCCAATATTTTGGTTCAATATTAGACTTTTTGGTTCGATTTACTTTAATCACTCCTGTTATTAAAGATCAGCCAATATTAATAAATTAATAAATTCTTATAAACTAAAATAAATCAATTATTTTTCATAAAACAATGTCATTTTAATTAAAATTTAAAATTTCCAATAAATAAAAATAACCTCTTCTGAACCATCTCTCAAATTATTTAATTTTTTTTAATTTTTAGCTAATTTTATGATGGTTTAATACTGATTGAACTTTTTAAACCTTAAACCTTTTATTTGCTTAAATAATTTGCATGGGCCTTTGTGTTTCTAGCAATAAATTAGACGTTCATATAATTAGTGTCAAATCTAAAGATTTACCTGTCGAGATTTTATTATTAAACTAAATCGAGTTTAATAATAAATGCCAAATCTAAAGACTTAACTGTCGAGATTTTATTATTAAACTAAATCGAGTTTAATAATAAATGTCAAATCTAAAGACTTACGACTATAAAATTTTCTTCTTTTTTCGAGAAATGAACGAAAGATTTATGATACTTAAACTAAATATAATGCAGAAAAATAATTTGCAAGGGCCTTTGTGTTTCTAGCATTAAATTAGGCGTTCATATAATTAATGCCAAATCTAAAGACTTACCTATCGAGATTTTATTATTAAACTAAATCGAGTTTAATAATAAATACCAAATCTAAAGACTTACCTGTCGAGATTTTATTATTAAAACTAAATCGAGTTTAATAATAAATGCCAAATCTAAAGACTTACCTGTCAATATTTTATTATTAAAATCGAGTTTAATAATAAATGCCAAATCTAAAGATTTACTGTCGAGATTTTATTATTAAACTAAATCGAGTTTAATAATAAATGTCAAATCTAAAGACTTACTTATCGAGATTTTATTATTAAACTAAATTGAGTTTAATAGTAAATGTCAAATCTAAAGACTTACCTGTCGAGATTTTATTATTAAACTAAAGCGAGTTTAATAACAAATGTCAAATCTAAAGACTTACATTTACAAAATTTTCTCCTTTTCTCTAGAAATGAACAAAAGATTTATGATTCTTAAACTAAATATAATGCAGATAAATAATTTGCATGGGCCTTTATGTTTCTAGCATTAAATTAGACGTTGATATAATTAATGCCAAATTTAAAGACTTACCTGTCGAGATTCTATAAACTAGATCGAGTTTAATAATAAATGTCAAATCTAAAGACTTATTTGTCGAGATTTTACTATTAAACAAAATTGAGTTTCATAATAAATGCCAAATCTAAAGACTTACAGGTCGAGATTTCTTTTTTTAAAATTTAAAGAAAGAATATATTACCAAAAAGGAGAAACTACAATGTACAATATATTACAACCTGCAATATGTCGAGATTTTATTATTAAACTAAATCGAGTTTAATAATAAATGCCAAATCTAAAGACTTACTTGTCGAAATTTTATTATTAAACTAAATCGAGTTTAATGATAAATGCCAAATTTAAAGACTTACCTGTCGAGATTTTATTATTAAACTAAATCGAGTTTAATAATAAATCCGAAATCTAAATATTTACATGTCGAGATTTTTAATAATAAATGCCAAATCTAAAGACTTACAATTATAAAATTTTCTTCTTTTCTCGAGAAATGAACAAAAGATTTATGATACTTAAACTAAATATAATGCAGACAAATAATTTGCATGGGCCTTCGTGTTTCTGACATTAAATTAGAAGTTCATGAAATTAATACCAAAACTAAAGACTTACCTGTCGAGAAGAGGAAATTCCTGAGACATGGCAAATGAAGAACAGAAGAAACCCAGAATTTTATGCCTCCATGGATTCAGAGACAGCGGAGGAATCTTCCAGAAGGAGATAGGAAGGTTCCCAGAAAGTTTACTTCAAAGATTGGATCTTGTTTTCCCAGATGCTCCATTTCCTGCTGAAGAAAAATCTGACGCTGGAGGAGTATGTGATCCGCCACACTACGAATGGTTCCAATCCAATGAGGATTACAGGGAGCACAGAAATGTTGAAGAATGTATAGTATTCATTGAAGATTACATGATAAGGAACGGACCTTTCGATGGGGTGCTGGGTATTTCACAGGTCAGGAGTAGTGGTTTAGCTCATCACTGTTTTTCAGAAATCAATGTTCTTGCTTTTTGGTTAACCACTACATGATTTGTGTCTGATTCTTCTTCTTTCGTTCCTTCAACGTAGGGGGCGGCTTTAGCGGCTTGTCTGCCAGGAATTCAGAGACACGGCGTGGGGCTTACCAGGATCCCGGCGATTAAGTTCGTGATAATCATATCAGGGGCTAAGTTAGGATCACCTCCAGTGGCTGCTACTGCATTTTCAACTCCCGTGGAGTTGCCCTCTCTCCATTCCATAGGTACTTAAAGGTTCTAATTGCATTCGTTAAAAATCTGTAATACTGCTTGATCTTAGATGAGATCAGGGATGAAAAGAGATTAAGTTCGGTCGATTCAAATTAAGTTGGGTCGGATTCACTCGTAACTCTTAAAAAATAATACGATTATAATTTTTTAAATTAAAAATTATTTTGTTATTTATTTTTTTATATATTTATAGACTAAAAGAATAAATCTGATCATAGTTCAAAATTTGTTCAACCTAAAATTGAACTCCCAAGCTTGAATCAAACTAAATTATCAAAACTCATATGGAGGTCAGTATTTTGATATTTTTGATATGTTTTATATCAGATTAATTGTATTTCTCTTTAATTATATTTAATATTTTAATTTAGAATCAATTTGAATTGATCTAAGTCAAAATTAATTAAAAAGTCTAAATTGATTAAGTCTGAAGTCAAATTCTAACATGAATTTAAATATCCTTGAAACTTCATATCCAAGCAAAGTTTCTGCATAAAACAATTCACTTACCAACTTCTTTACCACTTGAATTATCCCTGCAAATTATGTTTTTCACACATGATGCAGGGGAAATAGATGTTATGAAGGAAGCAGGAAAATTGTTGACAGAATCATTTGTTGATCCTACGGTCATTCACCATTCAGAGGGGCATACTCTACCAAGACTTGGTTAGTTCAAATCACCCAAATTTCCCATCAAATCATTTTTCATTATTACAAATTATGCATCATTAGCTATGAATACTAACTAATTCTTATTTCATTTTCCTCTTTGGTTTCAGAAGGAAGGAACTTGGAGATCATGTCCTCTTTCATTGACAACATTCAGAAGATGCTTCAGCAGAAGGAACAGGAATAACTCTGCTGCATATCACCTGTCATGAAATAAAGTAGCTCTTCATCCAGAGAAGAAAATTTGAGCATTATTTTTAATTTTCTGTTTTGTTTTTAAATTTAGTAAAATATATGTTTATTTGAATTTATAAAAAGTGGTTTTTGTATTTTGCTTTTGTTTTTTTTCATATTCTGTTTTACTATCATTTAAATATATTTTTTAATTTTTAATAAAATTATGAATAATTTAATTCAACATTATATATTTAATAAATTAAAATTAATTATCAATAAATATTATTAATAATTAAAATTTTATAAAAAATTATGTGTGATTAAATTTTAATAATTATTAATAAATATAATTAAATTTAAAATATATAAATATTCAAATAAAATTTGATTTAATAATTAAAATATATTTCAAATAAATGTTAATTTATAAATAAAATTTTGTTTTTAAATTATTTAATTTATTAAAATAACATAATTTTATTAATAATTTGTTAATAAATATTATATAAGAGATTAGATGACTTTGTTTAATTAAAAATAATTTATCTTTAAGTTTTATCTAATATGTAATTATTATTAGTGAAAAAAATGTAACTATATTAACATTATCTTTTTATTTTTATTTTTATTTTTAAAAATAAAAATAAAAAATTGAAAGCTACAATAAAGAAAATAAAAGTAGAACCGTAACATATCGTGTTGTTGAAATGACTTTTCCTCATTTTAAAAGGTAAAAGTCGTATTCTTCCAATTTGCTGATGCACTCGTTAGTTTTCGAGTTTCATTTAAATATACACATGTGATTATAATAATTTGGTTTTTAAAAGAGAGGTGCATTTGAGCTGAAGTCGAAATATCATGAATAAGAGATAGATAATATTATTGAGTTATTATGTTATTATCAAAACTATATATTATAATCTTTATATTTATTTTTTTAAATAATTTTATTCTTGTTATAAAAATTATTCTTATGAACTAATAATTTTATAAATTACTGAAAAATAATTTGAATAATTATTTATAAAATTTAAAATATTTTAATTAATTAGTTATAAATTAAACTATATCATAAATAAATATGACTAATTTTTAAATTTTAATTCTTAATATTTGATATCAAATACTACATTAACTATTAACTTTATTTAATCTCATTCTTACTAATTTCGTACTAAACTAAACGTGCATAATTACTAATTTCATTCTTATTTCAATCATCTCATTCCATTTTTATTCTTTTTTTATTCCTTTATTACTAGATACTAACCTAGACATAAGTTATTAATTCCTCAAATAATTTGTTTAAGCTACATAATTTATAATTATATGTGAAAAAACTGTAGGTTATAATAGTTTCACAAATTTTCAGATTTTGTCGCACTTGCTTCTAGCACAATCAAAAATTAGAAAAATTAAACAATCAAAATGAAATAACAAATTAATATAGAAATTTATTAACGCAGTTTGACATATCTTGCCTATGTTTGTGGGGCCCTCAGCTAGTTTAATTCTTTCACTAACGACAATAGTTTTATACAAGGCTTTACTAAGCTTACATCACTTAATCCTTGATACTATTCCTCGTTCTCATTACCCGTGAAAGAATTTTATACTCGATAGTACGACCACCTCATACTAACCTTAATAGAGGATTTTCTCAAACAATGTTTAATTATAAGGAAATAAAATAAACAACTCAAGTGATTAAACAAAATTTAACATAAACGAAAACACTTGAGAAATAAAAAAGAAGAACAACTTCTCGATAGGTTTAGCTCCACTAAAATAGATCTTAAAGCTGTCACCACACACTATGGGTTTATTCACGCAAATTCTAGTACCAACTCACGAAGCAGTAACCACACCAATAGCGTAGCCAACAACCAACCTTCAACAAAAGATAAACGCAATCTACAAAACAACCTAGCCGTGAGTCACTCACAACCAATCAATTAATAAAAGCTGAAGCACCAAGATGGAATTCTCATCAACATAAAATCAACACATCAGTCGTTTCATTCACTTGACAATAACAAAGCCGAAAACTCACATTGAAATTCTCAAAATCGTGCAGCCAACAAAAACAAAAAAATGCAAGAGTCACGCACATACAATCTCTGGATTACTCAAGATACCCTTCAACCCACATAGACATGATCCTTAACAGAAAAGCCAACAACATGAAGGATTATTATAAACATAAAACTAGCAGTGTTGCATTCCAATCTAATCGACAACCACATATCTAAAAGCTCTCAGCAAAAAATCCATCAATAATGTAAAACAAAAGAAGGCCTAGTTGTGAAGCACATCAACAACACATGCAAAGAGGGAATCACGGCAAGCAGGGGCGAAGCCAGGATTGAATTCCAGTGGGGGCAAAGTGGCAAACAAAAATTTGACGGGGGGCAAATCTAAAAGAAAAAATTTTTTGGGGGCAAAAAAAAAATTTACATGAAAATTTTTTTAAAAAAATTTGGGGCAGTGTGGGCAGCTGCCCATAGTGCCCACACTGTCCCTTCGCCCCTGACGGCAAGACCTAATTGTGAAGACATCAACGACACCAGTTACAACACAATGTAACACGTAACGATACCTTAGTTACATATCCAGGATCGAACTTGAAAGGGAAAGAAATGAAGAAATGAAGAAAATACCTGATCTTGGTTCCACATCTTCAAACGACCTTTCCGAAGCCCAAACTTGCTCGAATACACCACTATCTTCATGAGAACTCCTCACTGGAATGCGGTTAGCGTCTTTCGATAGTTTCTCAAAATGTAAGCTCTCTTAACGGGTCTGAGAATCCTTATGCTTATGATTGATATGAGCAACTGTAGCAGACTTTGACCTTTATATATGACTTTCATATCGGGCTTCCCCATCACAGGCTCAATATGGGTCCGGTCCACATTGATTGAAATCTATTTTTCTTCTGAACTTTGACCCAATGATTTAGAATATTTATTGGGCTACTTTATTATCTTTAATTGGATCAAATTATGTAACTTAACCGATAACTTATTTAAAAACCAAAAATGCAATTAAATATTGTCCAACTTTATAGGAAATTACAAAAATGTCTAACAATCTCACTCTTGAATAATACTTAATTTCAGTGTTGACTCTAGTTTAAAAACTTAGTTAAGTCACACTACTCTATTAGTCGACTAGGTTTTAAAAACAAAACATTTGATCCTAAGATAACGAAAGTCCATCATTCCGTCTTGCAAGGATTTCGTTACCGAAAATTATCAAATGCATGTGTCATGTGTGACACAAATCCAATATAATCACGTATACATAATACCTCACTAACATGAATGGGAAAATGAAGTGTGACAGACTAGGATGATACCTTATGATCTAAATTATATCATCTTCGTTTGTAGGCCTCGATTTATCCAACTTTATGCTAAACTACATACACTAAATTGCATTAGAGAAATCTTGTTTTCTCTCACCGAATGCTAAACAACATTAAAGAAAACATGTTTCATCTCACCAAATGCTAAACTACATTAGAGAAAACCTTTATGTTCTCTAACTAAATGCTAAACTGTATTAGAGAACCTTTAGGGGATTAAAAACTTATATCCCCCTATGTCATATCAAACTTTATGGATATCCGTATAAAATTGTATGCGTCTAAATTACATAGGCACAAGATCAATGTGTATATATGCCCAATGACCTTTAAATGCTTAAGATCGATACAAATTTTAAGAATTTTATATGTATTATAACAATATACGATAACACGTATTACTGAGGATAAATGATGATCATCTTTATTGATGTATGAGATGCTTGAGTTATAAATTGTTGTGGAACCAAATACTTGAGTTATAAATTGTTGTGGAACCAATTTTAGTTTTCTTTGCTCCTTACAAGATGAGGGTTTTTCATATATAATTGATCAAACGTTAAAGGAATATTGGCTTGAGTAATTTCTTAGTTTCTTATATCATAAAGGTGGGAACGGTTTGAATGGAAAGGTTAAAAGTGAATTTGAGAGATTTGATTTACAATTTTTATGATTCCTTGGATGAGCAGCTTTGAAAACATTTTCTTAATCTTTATTTTGCTTGGTGACAAGCAAAGGTTTGAGTTTGGGGCATTTGTTTAGTCCAATTCATATAGATATTTAGGTCATATTTGCATTCATTTTGCATATTCATTCAATCTTTTTAGTAGCATTTTTAGGTTAGTTTATTTATTTTTATTGAGTTTATTTATTTTTATTTTTCTGGTTTCTTTGTGGAAAGTATGAAGTTTGGCTTCAAATTAGACCTAAGAAGTTGTCACTGCAACAGGTGAATAAAAGAACAAAAGGACAGCACAACAATAAGTTAGCAGCCAAAATGACATAGTAGACAGCAGCTAGGAAGAGCCTAAAACGCAGTGAGGGAGTGACGTTTTGCAGGGAAAAAAACGTTTCTGAAGGGAAGCTTTTAATTTGGAGAATAAAACACATGCGGCAGAGGTAGCCTGAGGAAACAACGTAGCGCAGCAGTTGAAGACCAAGATTGATGCACATCGAAGCAAGCCAGGATTTTGATGCACAGGGGGACCTACGCACTGCAGCTGCACTCCAAGCTTGATGCACGACTTGAAGGGAAGCTGCACGTAGGGAAGACCTAAACACACAAAGACAAGATGCAGATTGGAGAAAAGAAAGAAAACATGCAGTAAATAAATAGACCCACTCCAGGCCTGGGTTTTTGACGTCTATGTTCAGATTTTCCAAGTTCTTCGTTCCTTACTTTCTAATGTCTATTATCCTTGATTTGATATTCATTTTGTTAAACATGAATATCATTGAGTAGATTTCTTATTAGGTTTCAAAGATGGGATGTAGTTTTCGAATTTCTATATGATTTGATTATGGATTTTGTTCAATAAAATCGATTCGTGGCTTTTGAATCTTATTTTGAGTATTATTGTGCTTGTTATGTGTTAGGCCTCACATAATTTGTGTTGAAATTATCGGTTGAAGATCTTAAAGGTGAAAATCGATAGTGGAAAACCAAAATTAAGAACTTGTAGGTTTAGACCTAGACATAGGTAAAAATCTATGAGAGGAATTACCAACTAGATAAAAATCTTAATAGGTTTTAGTTAATTTCATGAGCCACGATAGTCAAGATTGATTTTAACTACGATACTTCTTTGACATCTCGATAGAGAATCATAGATAATTCAGATCTAGTTTCCTTCAAAGTCTAGGGATCAAGTTTATTGAATAAATCAGAAGAGAATAATTAGAAGTCGATCATGAAACTAATTTAAAACCTGTCTTTTAAATATCTGATTTATTCCTTAAAGTTGTAAATCACGCGATTATTCTGTTTGTTTTAGGATTAGTTTTAGCAATTCGTTAATTAAGTAATTTCTCAATAATCAACATTTAAGTGATCAACCCAAATAATTGAATGGTTTTTGCCTAGTAATTGTTTAGTAACTCTATGTGGATCGATAATCTTACTTCCCTATTTACTTGCGTGACCCGTACTTGCAGGGCCTCGGACAAGCTCTCAACTGACTCCAAACTTGAACATAAAATTTTAAGTCATGATTAATCCGATCCAACTCATTATCAATTTTACTCAAAGATACTCTAATTAAAAATCATAATAAAAGTTGAACTAAATAACTAATTAAAAAACTTTGAAAAAAAGAGAAATGGGGAGGGGAGAATTTTTAAAATTTTTTTGAAAATTTTGCTAATAAGTCTCTATATTTTTCAAAATTTTCGATACCAGCCGATACCAGACAAAACACGCCGGTACCGACTGATGTTTACACCCGTTACATAAGCACTTTTATTATAAAAAAAACTTCTTTAATACTTCATATTTTGATTAAAAACGGTATCAAAATCAAATAAATTAAATTTGATTCAAAAAATAAACTATTAATTTAAATAAAGATTAATTGATTTAAATTGAGTATAAATTTATATTTAACTAAAATATAATTAAAATAATTTTATAAAAAATAAAAATTATAACAAAATTTTAAAAATTTTAAAGATTATATAATTATTTAAAAATTTAAAAATTATAAAGGATATTTACCTTTTGCCTAAAAATAAAATTTTCTCTTTTAATTTTCATATTGTCATTGATTAAATTATGTTCAACTGAATTAAAGTAAGCATCAAATTTATCTGTTTATTTGTTTTAATAAGTCGATAATTTAATATCAATTACCAAACTTGAAAAAAACTAATATAAAATTCAGCCATTTTAATATTACCAAGTCCGGCCACTATTAGAAGCCTAATCTAAGGGTTATATCTTCAAATCGAAGTGTGCATGTGAGTATATGCTTATTACAAAATTAATTCTTTCTCCAATCTTTTGATATTTAAAATATTAATATAATTTTTTTAAATATGCCAATATGACAAAAGCCAACTATTCTTAATGAACCTTCAAAAACTACATAATAATATATAAAATTACCTATTTTGAATAGTTTACTTAACTATCTCATGAATTTAATTAAACATTTAAATTGCTCTTATACTCTATACAAGAATGGATCAAAGTTAGCTAAGTGGGGTAGCTACAAAGTATTTCATTTTGTTTGTATATCAATGATAAAAAACTTAATTAGTTATATCGATTTAATCGTAGAAATTTTGAATTAATTCAATTTTTAATTTCCAGTTCAATTTATTTTAGTAACTCTTATTGTTAAAAGTTGATAAGTTTATTAATTAATCAATCGATTTTCTTAAATTAATAAGTTCTTATGAATCAATTAATTTTCATTTAATAAAATTTTTAAATAAATTTAAAATTATTTGATCGGTAAAAATAATCATGTTTTAAATTCTTTAATTTATTCAATATTGAGTCAGTTTTACGACAATATAATACTGATTGAATCTTTCAAACATTAAATCTCTCATTTTACTGTTTTAACTTTTTGTCCAATTTTTACAACATCTATGTGTGTGTATATATTATATTAGACATGTTTGTATATATATATATAAGCTTAAGATGCAAGAGGTTGGCGAAATTAATTAAGGTCGAATTATGAATAGCCTTTTATTAATTTTAATTGATTTTAAAAGGGGTATAAGGGAATTCATTTAAAACGAAATTATTTGAGTTATTTGTGAAATATCAAATAATTGAACTAAATTCAAATAAATTTATTTACAACTAAAAATATATATCAACTTAAAATTTTAAAATAATAAATAATAAATCATATATTTATATATAATTTAGGGAAAAATATAGTTCTTTTATAGTTTAAAAAGTTTCTTATTCTTTAAATTTCTCAAAAATGAATTTTTAATTTTCAATTTTATAAAAAATCCATTCTTGTAGATTTTAATTAAAAATAATGATTAAAAATATATGATATTAATATCACAAGTGAACTAATCAAATATTATTTATTTGACGATTCAATATAATTCTTTAATTTAAACAAACTAATTAAATTTAACTAAAACTAACAATTTGTTATAACTATCTTAAATTATTAATTTAAATAATGTTTAATTGGCATGAATTAAATTTAAGAGTTAAATTGAGTTATCATGTTAGTTACACTTAATTATTCTATGTCTAATATTCATATCGCGTATATTGTGTCATTAATTTTTAGCACAAGTATAAAAATTAAAAATTAAAAAGATTTTATATTTTAAAGATTATTATTATCTAAATAAATTTAAACAACGGTAAAATTTTATGTTTTTACCTTGTAATTTATTTAGTATAAAATATTGTTTTAAATATTGGACCTGAACTTAGATTAGTAAAATAAGAAGTTTAAGGTTTAAAAGGTTCAATTGATATTAGATTACCATATACAGGTTAAAAATTAAGTAAAATTGAAAATTTTAAAATATAAATTGAAAGAAACTATTTTTAATTTAAAAAGTAATTGAAAACAAAGTCTATTAAATAAAAATTAATTAGTTTATTTAAATTTTAAAAATCGATTAATTTACAAAAATTGTTCGATTTTTAACAATAAAATTTATTAAAATAAAATGAATAAAAATTAAATTACAAATTTGACCCATCCAAAATTTTTAGTTTGGAAAACTCTTGAGAGTAACGAGTGTTTTGAGATCTGACCGGCATGAGTACTCCGTTCCAGATCTTCTGTCACACGCTGCACGACACCACCACCAAATCCCCAAATCGCACATGGTGAGGACTAGTTGATTACTGGAGTCGACAAGATTAGCAAGATTTTGATGATTTGGCAGAAACTCAAGGCAGCTCACAGAATGTATTTCAATTACCTTTATCGTTATGTGATGAATTTCAAAAGATAATTGAAAAATCGAAGGGAGTTAATTATTTCGCAAACTTTCCGCAAATTTCTTTGACATCAACAAAATAAAAAACAATAAAAACCAAAAAAATATATCAACACCACAAATTTGGTAACGCAGTTCGGCACACCTTGCCTACTTTTATGAGACCCTCACCCAGCTTAATCACTTTTACGAAAGTACAATAGAATTACTCAAGGCTTTACTGAGCTGACCCACTCAACCATTGACACTATCACTCAATCTCACTTCTCGTGAAAGAATTTCACACCCAATAGTACGACCACTTCGTACTAACCTCGTCAGAGGATTTGTCTAACTATTTTCACTCAAAACAATAATAAATAAAAATAACTCAAGTATTTAATCAACTGAAAATTAAATAACAAAAATACTTGAGACAAAGAAGACTTTCCTATGAATTTGTCTTCTCCAAATAACCAAGCTGAAAACCTTCTTTGCAGTTGATTTGTTCTTCACAAGAATAAGTCACGATATATCTTCAAGTAATAACCAGTCCCCACATCACTGAAAATTATATTCACCTTCTTGAACAAACAACTTCACCGTGGCTCATATATCAAAACACATTAATCAGCTATGTTAATTAACATACGCAGCAACTAGTATTTTTCTTCAAAGACGCATGAACCGTCCGCCTTCAAAAACTCACGCACATAAGTTTTTGTTGCTGTGGACACTACCCTTTGTTTCTTTTCAACTTGCATGATTTAATAATCTTCTATATGAATCAAATATGTTGAGAACCCATCCAATAGAAATCCACAGAGGCTTCTTCAACTTTTTCAAAACCACAAGACACCGTCTTCGATTACAACTCCACTAACAAAGAATATGCAGCCAGCCAAGTGCATCTACTTGTTATCCACAACCCATCAATAATTCCACTACATATTTTAATTCTAAGACACCAACGATGATACACCAAAAGCTATATAGACATCTCAATTAATGCAGTGGATTTCCCAAGATGATACACCAAAAGCTATATAGACATCTCAATTAATGCAGTAGATTTCCCAAGAATCTAAGAAGAAATTAACGCACACCCTCCAACCTTTTTTGCAAGATAACTTCCTTTATCTTATCTCTAAAAAATCATACACCCAAAATTAGACTTCTTTTCCACTCTACCATTTTCCAACAACAATGTGATGCACTTATACCTCTATTCAAGATAGACTTCTTTCCCATATGGACTATTATCCAAAAATCCAATTCAAATAAAAAATATCACATATTTGCAATATCTTGAAGATCTAATAATCAAAAATGACAAAATTAAATAATAAGATATATAATAAATATCTTAACAATCTCCCCCTTTTTGACATTTTTGTCACAAATAAGAAATTCCCCCTTAAACCAACATTGCCACAAATAAGGAACTCTCCCTTTAACCAATCCATCAAATTCTTCAAATTTTTCAAACATCTAAAGAAGCAATAATGAACAATCATCCAAATTTCTCCCCCTTGGGACAAAAAGATGTCAAAAAGCAAGACAAATAGTCACACTTATCTTGAAATCTCCCCCTTAATGGAACATTCACTATAAACAATCTGATGTCTTCCCCTCGGGACAAAACAACATCAAAATGCATAATCAGAATAATCAACCATAGATGCAGCGGAAGAATTATAAGTACGCCAATATGATAATTTACTACCATTTAAAACACTGAGAGATATGCCTGAAAGATAGAGAGATACCCGAGAGAGTTCCATACCTATGAGAGAGCTGAAGAGTCTTCGGTAGAGCCAAAAAGAAGTCACAAAGCAAACTACTAAAAAGATGAGATGACAATAGCAACATAAAACTAAGGAACAAAAAAAAACAAATCTTTTCTTTTCTTTTCCTTTTTTGGTTTGTATCAACACAAAAAATACTTCAAAAATGTAAATCACACTGTCCTTGCGCCCCTCGAAGAATCTCAAACCTGATATTTTTCTTTGGCTCGAATGAAGATGTGTAACATAAGTAGCTTGCAAGTTCTTGATAATTAACCCATTTTCTTTCGTTTGTTTTTCTTCTTTCGCTCACATCTCCAATAATATTTTCTGCTGGATGATTTCTTTGAATTCGAGATGAAGAACCTCGGTTCAAATTAGCTTTCATTGTTTTAGTTGGTTCATCATCCGAAGTAACTAAAAGTTCTTCAGTTTCTGCAGTTACTTCCTCAGCAGTAACTAACTGTAAACCACTTTCTGCAGTTGCTCCATCTGCAGTAACTGGTTGTAAGTCACTTTCTGCAGTTACTTCATCAGCAATAACTAACTGCAAATCTGGGCATTTTCTTGTTTTTCCTTCACTACGTTTTTATGCTTGTACTTGACCCTTTCTAATCCAAGCTTGCTTTGATACCATGGGATGCTGCTGAAAATTTAATAGAGAGTGTCTAGATTTTTGGTTTTGTCTTCTGTGAAATAACATTTGTAGTAATTGATAACATCTTGGCCTTATATGTCCAACGACTCCACAAAAATGACATGTAGGTATAAATCTATCACTTTTTTTCGGTGCTTCTACTTCTTGGGTTGATCTGAATATGTCAGAGTTTCCTTCATTAACTTTCGAACACTCACCTTTGTAATCGATGCCTTCAAGATTTCCTTTAGCCTTTCCGGTTTCAATCAACTTATCAAGTTTTTCGGTGCCTCCTTTAACACCCTTATTCCCTTTTCAGTACTCACCAATTTCATTCTAGCTTCACCAAGCTCATACGAAGTCAACATCAGCTTCTTTTCTAATTCTTGTATGATGTTCTTCATAGAAAGGTTCTCTTCCTCCAATCTTTCATTCTTTCTACATGTTTTCACCTATTTTTCATACATAGCTTTGTAATCTTGGTAAGTATTCCCTTTTTTATCATGTAGGCCACTTCTGTCGCTGTCATAATCTGATATTGGATCTTGACTTGAATTGTTTTCAAAAAAATTTGACTTTCCCTCTTTTCGACCTTCAGTTACTTCCTTCTTAGTTACTGTTAAGCAAGTAACTGGACTTTTGCTATGTAAGGCAACCAACGCAGCACCATTAGCTATTTCTTCTTTGCTACCATATTTACTCTCTTGTGTCTTAACTTCTTGTCTTGAATTGTTACTCGATGACCTTCCGCCATATTGTCTAAAGTCGGATTTGTCCTTCTTTATTCTTTTCAGCCATTTACCAAATTTTAGCGTGAGTAGTACCAAGTCTTCATTTTCATCTGATTCATCTTTCACATCATTCACACTTTTTCCAATCTTCACCTGTAGTGCCTCTCTTGTAGCCATGTTTGCGAAACTAGGATCTGCACCAACTTGCTACCAAGTTCTGAACCGGTGACCTCGCTTTGATACCAATTGAAAAACCGAAGAGGGGTTAATTATTTCGCAAACTTCTTTGGCACCAACAAAATAAAAAACAATCAAAACCAAAAAAAATAAATCAACATCACAAATTTGGTAATGCAGTTCGGCACTCCTTGCCTACATCTGCGAGGCCCTCACCCAGCTTAATCACTTTCACAAAAGTACAATAGAATTACCCAAGGCTTTACTGAGCCGACCCACTTAACCCTGGACACTATCACTCAATCTCACTTCCCATGAAAGAATTTCATACCCAATAGTATGACCATTTCGTACTAACCTCGTCAAAGGATTTGTCTAACTACTTTCACTCAAAACAATAATAATTAAAAATAGGTCAAGTATTTAATCAACTGAAAATTAAATAACAAAAATAGACAAGGAAGACTCCCTACGAATTTGTCTTCTCAAAATAACCCAGCTGAAAACCTTCTTTGCAGTTGATTTGTTCTTCACAAGAATAAGTCACGGCGTAGCTTCAAGTAATAACTAGTCCCCACATCACTGAAAATTATATTCACCTTCCTGACTAAACAACTTCACCGTGGCTCATATATCAAAACACATTAATCAGCTGTGTTAATTAACATACGCAGCAACCAGTATTTTTCTTCAAAGACGCATGAACCGTCCACCTTCAAAAACTCACACACATCAATTTTTGTTGCTGCAGACACTACCCTCTGTTTCTTTTCAACTTGCGTGATTTAATAATCTTCTATATGAACCGAATATGTGGAGAACCCATATAATAGAAATCCACGTGGGCTTCTTCAACTTTTTCAAAACCACAAGATACCGTCTTCGATTGCAACTCCACTAACAAAGAATATGCAGCCAGCCAAGTGCATCTACTTGTTATCCACAACCAATCAATAATTCCACTGCATATTTTAATTCTAAGACACCAACGGTGATACACCAAAAGCTATATAGACATCTCAATTAATGCAGTGGATTTCGCAAGATGATACACCAAAAGCTATATAGACATCTCAATTAATGCAGTAGATTTCCCAAGAATCCAAGAAGAAATTAACGCTCGCCCTCCAACCTTTTGTGCAAGATAACTTCCTTTATCTTATCTCTAACAAATCATACATCCAAAATTAGACTTCTTTTCCACTCTACCATTGTCCAACAACAACGTTATGCACTTATACGTCTATCCAAGATAAACTTCTTTCCCATATGGACTATTATCCAAAAATCCAATTCAAATAAAAAAAATCACATATTTGCAATATCTTGAAGATTAATAATCAAAAATGCCAAAATTAAATAATAACATATATAATAAATATCTTAACAATAATGAATAGCTATTGGTGGGGAAATTCGGGAGAGGGTGCTAAAGGTATTCATTAGTATACATGGGACAAGATGTGTCCGCCTTAAAAAAAATAGAGGTATGGGGTTTCGTGATTTGCACTGCTTTAATATAAGCATGCTTGGCAAGCAAAAGTGACGACTTTTACATGATCCTAACTCTTCTATTTAGGACTCTCAAATCTAAATACTTCCCTCAAGGGGATTTTTTGGCCGTCGGGATTGGACATAATCCTAGCTACGCATGGAGAAGTGTGTTGTTTGCTAAAGATGTTTTGACGAAAGGAGTGAGGTGGAGAGTGGGTAATGAGGAGACAATTAGGGTAGATGTGGACCCATGGATACCTAGAGATGGGGAGTTTTTGGTGGAGGATGGAACAACTTCCATGAGTCCTACATTAAAAGTGTGTGAGTTATTTAGGGGAGATGAGAGGGCGTGGGATGTGGAAAAGTTGATAGGCATGTTTAGTTGTAGAGATAGTAGGGATATCCTTGCAATTCCAATTCGATGGGAAAAGTGTGAGGATAGTTGGGTTTGGCATTTTGATAGAAAAGAGTGGTGTACGGTGAAATCTTGTTATTATGTAGCTTTGAAAACATTGGGTAGAGGTGGTGAGGTAGAAGAGGGTGATTTTTGGAGAAAATTATGGGATATTGCTTCTTCTCCAAAAGTTAAAGTTTTCATGTGGAGAGCTCTTAAAGACATTCTACCTACTAAGGTAAAAATAGATCGTAGAGGAGTGCAAGTGGATGATAAATGCTACTGTGGGGAGGTGGAGGATGTCAATCATTGCTTGGTGGGGTGTGAGAGGGCGAGAGAGGTGTGGGAGTTAGGTAATTTTTTATTGCTAACTCAGCTCCTTCTTTTAGGGAGTTTTTCTTACAAGTACTGAATGCAAACAATGGAGCAAACATCTCAAAATTTATGACCATAATATGGAAGATATAGGAGGAAAGAAACCAAGGCTTATGACAAGCTCAATTCCCTACAGCGATGGAAACTAGGCAACTTACAATGGATCACCTATATCAATGGAATTTGGCGCAAGAACAAAAAAGGCAGCAGCAGATTTTGTCCTCCAGCGGCAATAGAGGCCCAATAGCCAATCATTTTATAGCTGCTGGGAGAAGCAAAGTGCAGCAGATAGCTTGGATGAATGGCATATTTTTATCGACAGGGCAAGATTTCAGACTATGGGAACATTGGGATTTGGCTTTATCATTGAGAGCCTTGAAGGCCACTTTCAACATGCAATTTCTGGATTGTTTGATGGTCCACATTCAGTGTTAGTGACGGAGGTCTTAGCGGTTCGACAGACTCTTATTTGGACGGTTAACAACATGCAACACTTGGGGAGTATCTTTACTGATTCTCAACTTGTAGTGCTTGCCAGTAAATCTCACCAAGAGGATCATTCAGAGTTTAGGGGAATTATGAAGGATTGTCAATTAATGTTGGAAAGTACAATATTTCTATTGTTTGGATTAATCGACGAGAAAATGTGAAAGCTCATGAATTTGCTAGAATGTCTTGCCATTTCTCTTGTTTGAAAGTTTGGGTGTCTATTCCACCTTGTTTAACTCATTTATATGGTTAATGGAAGTTTCCTTTCCCTCTCAATTTTTTTTAGTTTGATTCGGTTTTTTAATCCCGACATCTAACACATGCAAGGCTAGAACATCAGTGAATTACAGAGCTTACGTCAAGTGAAATAAATTATCAGACATTATCGACGAGATCTGGTGCAGACGTGTACGTATCCTAATAAATAAGAATCGTAATTCAGATCGATGCTGGAGTTTGGCTTGGGAATATGGATCTAGCTATCTGAGTTATGTTAAGTGACCGTTTTACCAAAACAGCTTAATCTGTTGTGTGAGGCCAACTTAATTGGTTTTATATATTCACTAACACATCCCCTCAAGTGAAAGCCCTCTGGGCTTGAAACTTGTACAGGCCCACTCTACCTTGTGCTGAATAATAGGTGGGTGGTAGGATTTGAACTCACGACCACTTAGTCGTAAAGGCTCTGATACCATGTTAAGTGACTGCTTTACCACAACAACTTAAGCTGTTGTGTAAGGCCAACTTAATTGGTTTTATATATTCACTAACAAGTTAGCAAGAGCATTTGAGACTCTGTGAGTGGGTAACAAAAAAGACAACAGCCAGTTTTTTTGTAGGAAACATCGGAACATAACACACAAATTTAAGGAGAAAATGGACAGTGCAACACTTCAGTTCGAGGCATAAGAATAAATATTAGGACAAAAAGAAAGTCTCATTTAACTGTTAAAATTTTTATTACAATATATTTTAAAGTATTTAGGTTAATTTTTAATTTTTAAAATATCTCTAAAATAATTTTTAAGTTACAAAATAGCTAAATTAAATAAGTATCAGGTTATGTTCAAGTAATTTTTTTTATTCTTAAAATTCTATTGCCGAAGTACAACCACATTATATCATATACATTTCACCAATATATTTAATATATTATTTCTTAAATATGTTAGTGAGATTCATTATATCATGTAGCCTACATATAATCGTGGAATTTATTAATATGATTTTAAAATTTTACAAGAAAATTTAATTTCATTAAATTCTACTAGGGTCTTTTTTGAACATTTTTAAAATATTACGGTTAAATTTTAATGTTCTAAATCATTAAAATTAAAATTATATTCTCAAAAAAATGTTAAAGTTTAAAAATCGGTAAAAATTGTCTCTTTATAATTAAAATGTCATATTTCAAATCACGGTTAAACTCTAATGCTCTAAATCATCAAAATTAAAATTATATTCTCATGAAAATGTAAATTTTAAAAATTAGTAAACCATCTGGGTTCATGCCAGTGTTGCTTCCTGAGAAGTCCAAATATCTGCAACCCATAAGAGAGGTCCCAATTGTGAAAATGGACCTAGTAATTTCAACATACACCCCAGAAAGCTTCAATTGAAAACAAAAAATGCTCACAAACCTTTAGAGCAGATTTTCGACGATTATTCTTAATTGCATCATCTAGGGCCTCCAAAACTGCCTTGGGCCAAAGATTGTTATACTTGTTGGAATCGGTTTTTTTCTCTATATTTTTAATAGCATATTCCGATCGCAGAATTCAGGATAAGTTCTTCCGGGATTGCCATTGTAGCCCAGTAGAGAAATCATCCACTCTCTAATATGACGAATTGATGATAAGTGACCTCTAGTGGGAATCCACATTTGTTTGTAAGAGGACTTTATAACTGGTGCATGGTATGGCAACATGAGCATAGCAGCTTAAGCTAGTCGAGGTAAGGATGTGTGGTTGCATTCCGCCGTGTGGGATGGCAAGAGCGTGTGTTATGGTGGTGGATACTGTAAATCATTTATCGGATCGAATGATTTTGCGTACCTGTATCTATGATTGCTTTTGTTTCTGTGATGTTGATTTATTTCCTCTCGTCTTCTTTCGTTAGAGAATTCCTCAATGGTTCAGAATCGTTG
>JAOQMR010066035.1:0-20820 GCA_027563865.1 Erythroxylum pelleterianum | reverse complement strand
TTAAATTCCTTATTTTAATAAATTTTGTTCTTAATAATAATAGAAATTAAAATAATTAATAAATGTAATAATCATAATGAATATAATAATAATAATAAATTATTATTATTATTATTATAAATTTTATTATTAATAAGAAATTTACTAATAATAATAAAAATAAATTATTATGAATACTCATCATCAAACAAATAGAAGTGCAAATATGACTCTGAAAAAAATATATGTTTGTTCTTAAGGAACTTGTATTGTAGTGGTATGGTTAATGTTGAAATAAACAAACAAAAATATCATGGCTGTAGGCGGCTCCAAAATAGCTTGCATCCACTTGCACTGCAACGTCTCTTAAGTTAAACACAAAAGCGTCGTCGTTTTGAAGTTAGACAGAATAAGACAGAATTAACTTCGACAGAGGATCTGGACTCGTTCTTAAGTGGCTTTAGATGTTTTAGGTATTGAATTCAAAATTTTAATTTGTTTTAGAATATTTAAGCACCGAAGATTTTAAAACAAATGAGCTAATTTAACTTACTAATTATTACATATAATGGATAATTTCTTTAATATATACTCTTAAGAATTTATCCAATATTCATCTAAAATGATTAAATTGAAACTAGGTGATATTTTATTATTTTTAAAATTATAATTAAGTACTATTTTAAGATGAGTTTTTGTGCACATCGAAAACTAAGTTTGAAAGCGGTAAGACAACGAATAAGGGCAATACGTGCTATGTTAGATTAATTAATAGCTAGCAAACTTGGTCCATAACGTGCATGTCTCAAAGTTATATGTTTACTATTAATGTTGATTTAATAAAGTATTGAGGAAACTGTTCCTTACTTGCACATGGTAGGGTATTATATATATATGTATCAAATCGCCATATTGTGGAATAATTCAAGATAAGGAACAAAACTAATTTGGACAAGTATCATAATCAGAAGCTCCAAGCCAATTTCTCTTTTGAAATCACATGATTAATTAGAGCATAGATTATATATATATATATATATATTGTGGTTTCTCACGAGGTGTTTTAGGAAGATCCCAACTATAAGAATGCATCTTTAAACCATTCACACCCAAACTAATCCCCGCTTGAGCTGAGTAGTAAGGTTTGGATCGAAGACTTAAAGCATTAAAACGCTTAAATTTAGATACTTTAATCTTAAAATTTAAACAAAATTGAGAGAACAGGTACCTGTTAAGATTTTTCAACTTCACATCAAATCCTGAAGACCTATTTAGATATTTTAATGCATTAGAACAATTTATTTTGAGCACCCACAAGTTGAAATTGCTTGCCTTGGTTTGGTAGCGATGATTATTTCCCTACAGATGTGTTTGGAATCTTTCGTTGTTAGAATTGAATAGGTCAGTCAATCACCAAGTGGATCAAAACAACATGTTCTAATTTAAAGATCGAGTCAATGGACATGGAAGAAGACCTTCCCCAGTCATTCAAAACTTGTTACTTGGGGCCACTCAACCATATTGAGTGGGTGAATTAGAGCCAAGTTGGTCACTCTTCAAAGAACTCATAAATGTTCTACTCATCAACTGTGAGAAGATGGTATGATAGTTTGAAATCATTCAAATTTGGATTTATTATATTACCAATACATGAAAGTTCTAATCTGCTTGTTTAGGCAGTCTCCATCATTACCAACGACATTGTCATTTTAGACAATATTAATGCTGATTAACTCCGGTTATCAGAATCTTGTAAACAGAAACAGACGGGTTGCATTGAACCCACCGAAACGAAGTTGATACTGATAGGCATTAATGTCTAGTGTACATGTGATCACAGACGGAGCTACATAGAGACTTAGGGGTCATTGGGCTCCCCAAGTTTTTTTTTAAAAAATATTTTTAATATATATATATATATATAAAGATATAGTTATTTAAGAGTCAATGGTATACTGAGCTCCCTAAAATTTAAAAAAATTAAGTCTTGACTCCTCTATCTTAAATTCCTGACTCTGTCACTGCATATGATTAGTATGAACATGGTCGCTATTTGGCAAGCTCTACGCGCACATAAAAGCAAGCTAAAATAATGCAGCAACTGAGACTCGATCAATCAAATAACGACATTGTGTTTGAAAAGTTAATTCAACCAGGATACGTACAAATCTGTGTCTCAGAAGTCTCTGTTAACGATAAGGGTACCTAAATATTCCTTGTCCAAGCGATTTGTGGTCAATGCAAGAAATTTATTTTATGTACTTTTAAGAAACCTTTGGGATTAGTTACTTGGACCGGCAAGAACAGTCGAGTCAATGCATTTAAAAGGGCTTTTACAGGCTCTTTCCCAGAAAAAGGATTAAAAGCTAAAATCCAACCACTTTTACAATGTTTTTTGAAGCGTCCGATCAGTTTCAATGAAAGTTATCCCGAGTTAATGTCTTTCTTGGCTTTCTTGTCTAAGTGAAGGGCTTTATCCTGGATGAAACAGGATTGCTGTTTCATTTGGTTTCTGCTGATAAGAGAGGTTTTAATCTGCTACTGTTAGAAAGTAATGGTAGTTATCGCTCGAGGGGACACATGAACCTATTTGATAGCAGCCAAAAATTCTTAGATACAACGTCTTTTCTGAATCTGTATTCATCTTTCTATTTCCTCCTTTTTGGAAGTTAGATTTAGTATTCAACATATTACGGGTGAGTGGTGAACTAATAATAGGAAACTAGATTCTCTGTCCAGTTTTACTCTGTCTTATTCTGTCTCATAGAATCTCAGTCATTTATTTTACAGGGCTCACGCGAGCTTCATGCGGACCCCATATAAATAAATAGCTAAGATTTATTCGACACAATAAGACACCATAATATTGGACAGAGGATCTGAACTCTAATAATAGACCAAGTTAACAAAAACTTCGTATCCTTATTTAAAATATGGAATAATGTCAAATATTCCAAAAAAATTAAGTAGAAATCTCTTAAGATGGGAGTCTGAAGAGGTCTAATAATATGCAGTCTTACTTCCAATTAATAAAGAAATTGTTTTCAAATGACCTATATCAATAAATGAGGTTTTTGCCACAATGACATTATATAAATGGCGTTAGAAAAGCAGGGATCGTCTAATCCTCAGCTTCTATCTATTTGGGAGTCTCCGGGGCCAGGATTTCGTCAATTTCTTCTTAATGATGCTGCTTCTATTGCTTTCTTAAGGCCTTAGGCCTTTTTGTTTCTTTCCTTCACACCCAAAAAAAAATAAATATGGAGTGATTGTTTGGGAGGTTGTGGGTTGAGGCATCACCAAATGTGGTCATATTCCTCTTTGTCCAACTTGTGCCATACTCATCAAACTTTACCTTGTAAATTCGCATTGAGCTAACAATTGAGAATATTCATTTGCTCCCATTCTTTCTTTTGTCTAATGGGATGGAACCACCCATGTGACATGATTGTCTGGTGACCCCATTGCATGTGTCCATACCTTATCAATTAGACCTAATAATATTATGTTACTTAAGTGAGCCAAGTCAGTTGATTATCCAAATAGAAGGTTATGTTTACAGAAAGTTCATATACATGCGATATTTGTACAGTAGAGATGTTTTATTTTGGTTAACTCAAGAGGTGTTTTGGGTAGGTCTGAATTGTCTATGATACAAGTCATCACTATATTTAGATTATTTCTTGTTCATATCTTGTGAGATCCTGAGAGGCAGCTCAGCACTACCACCAAGTACTTAATACTGCTGCATTTATAAGCAGGAGTCGAACCCCAACCTCTTACCCACTGGACTTCGGTGCTCGGTAGTAAAATTGAGATGTTTTGGTTATTAAGTAAATAAGATTATATTTCTGTTAGATTAAATTAGACTTATAATATAATACAATAAAATCTCAACAAATTCAAAATGTTAAGATTATATACAAATTATCAATTAAATGAGTTATTAATTACTTAATTAGTTATGCCAAATAAAGGATTTGTAACTCATTTTCTACTAGGCTCTCTTATCTTTTTCTTCTCAGACCTCAAGTTATAAAAAGAACAAAAAGAAATAACCAAGAAAAATGTAGCAACAACAATAAGGCTAATTACATTTCGAAAATGATAAATATTTTTGTTAAAAAATGATTCATTTTCTTTCGATGAGCTACAACACACGATAGAAAAAAGCAATATTTCAAGTGAAGCTTCTTTTTTTAGAAATTATTATAAGATTTAGTTAATTAAATAATTAAACTAATGGAATTATTGTATTAATATTATAGGGATTGCCTTTTTAACCGTAAGTATTCTTTTGAAAATAGTTTAGGCTTTGTTCAAAAGAAATTTGGGTATTTATTACCGGGATATATTTGCATTTTTTTTTAATATTGGAATAAATAAATAAACATTAAAAATATTTTAATTATGTAATTATCGCCTCTATTAAGTTTTTAAATATGCTATTTCCAAATTAATTTGAAACAAGATTTTAGTGACCAAAGCATAGCTGTCGCGAGAACACTTGGGCTTATTAGTTAACAAGCTCGTTATTTTTGATACAGGCAAAACAGGCTTCTCCAGGATTCTGCCCTATGCTTCAATCTCAAAGCCCATTCCTGAAGAAGCCAGAACATATATACTGGTAGCTGGGGACAATATTCCTATACAACCTACCTGGATTATATATTGATAACACCTGTGAGAGCCACATTGCACGTGTGCAGTCTAGATGCTTATGGTGGCTTTTGTTTTGCCGATGCTCGTTGTTCCCTTACCAACAGGCCAACCTGACCTGAGTTTGAGAAAATCAGAATTCCTGAGACAACCTCCCACATGCATGTTGGGATGATACGTAAAAATGCTGCGTCATGTGTTTACAGGCTTAGGCCTACATAGTCCTGTGATGGGGTAGCCTGGCCTGCGTTTTTCTCACTTTTGTGCTTAGACAACCTCTCCTTTTTTGTGCCACAAGGAGCCCAATCTCGATCACCTTTCACTGTCGCTATTTTGTTTATATATATGAAAAGACGACTCGTTGAACAAGTTCCACGACGTGCCCCTGAATTAGCATTCTAAAAATGCATGCCTTCCTTTTCTTATTGCCTCTACTTTATGCCCCAAAGGATATTGATGGCTTTGTAGATCGCATCATTATGATTATCCTTGGACAGGATCTGTATGATTATCTTTCCCGGTATTATTATATATACAATATTAGCCCATTGGCAATAGAATATACACTTTTGAAGACAATGAACAGTTGCTCCTCCTTTTCTTATTTTTCGAAAATCTGAATTTTCATTGTCCACGTCAACCGCGGGTTTAAAACTTAGTATGTGTTCATATATTGAATCCACCTAAAAGCTAAAAGTCAAATCTTGGTTTCTATAATCACCTAATGTCCTAAAGAAGTCTTGATCTTTAGAGTACTACAGCAGTACCCTTTTTAGCAATCTGCGGACTCCTTTTCTTTAGTGCTTTTGAATTAAACAACGAAGAGAGGACAACGCAACATGCACCAACGTAATAATGGTAAACTTCCAAATCAAAAGACAATAACAAATAACACATATACATGAGCTCATCTTCATCGTCATCATCACGGTAAGAGTTTATCTTGATCGACCACAGAATAGAAAATCTTTGTTTAGAGCTTATGTTTATCCTTCCTTGTGCCTTTGCTAAAGTTCATGCGATGGGTACGAGAAGGGTTCTGTGGGTGCTTTCATGTTCATTTTCTCACTTTCTAATTATAAGATTAATTTGGTTAACTACTCTTTTGAGCTTTTGGATTGATAATGCTGGGACTTCAGTCATCATCAAAAGCGACTTGTTCATTTAGGTTAGCTGGATGGATAGAGACAAAGACACTAATTTCTCAATATATAATTTGTTCATCTTTTTTTCACAAAGGAATCAATTTAAAGCAGAAGACGTATATACCACAATTTATTTATGTATTCATATCTGTATCAGTGTTTGTTAACGAGCAGTTTACACATGAAAATATTGAGTTTGGATCAAGTAATTATATCTGTCATTGTAGCCGTCCTGCTCCTAATGCTTGCATAGAACTCCATATGTAACCGATCATGCATGCACCAACCCTGAAACGTTGGGAACACACAACTTTTCCTGATATGAGTGAGCGATCAGAAATCTTTTCCCTTTGGCAGGTTTTTAAGCAGAAAACAAAGAAGGGAAATTATTCTGATAAAGTTCTGGTCCAGTGATAGAAATTCCTGCAAGCCAAACAGCAAAAGCGTGAATTCCAATCCCCTCAACAGTTAAAAAGTATAATGATGCATAGCTTTCATCTCGTAAAGAAGGAAAAGGAAACGGAACCAAACAAAGCAATAAAAACAAAAGCCTAGATATGTCATAAAGAGCATAAGTTTCATGTCAAAACACAAGACCTATGTATGCAAGTAGCTAGTAGCTAGGTAGGGGGTGCATATTTGATGATTGGATTAGCATATCAATGATGAAGACAATCTCCACGTCAACCTTTTTCATGACATTTTTATCTGTAACTAATCAAAGGGTCGTAACAAGATTAGTTGCCTGGCACGCGAATCTTGTGGAGACAGTGTTTGCGAGAACCGATTACTTTTGGAAGCGAGTTGTGTTTCAACGCATAATTTACCTACTACAAAATGTGTCAACTTTTAGATTTTTTTGACTAATTGTCCTTTGGAATCCAACTATTACTTGTCCTTAATATACCTAATCCCAGACACTCAGCAGACCAAAAGGAAGGTATTTGTACGTTCATCCTAGCATAACACTGTTTTGGGTCAATGCCTCATCATTTCATCTTATTGGGAGGAGGAGGAGATGATCACTCTGTTATCGCAAACCATTCTTACCTTCACCTGTAAAAGGAACATGTCCTTAAGCGCCGTGAGACATAAATGTATTAGTAAGATACTATCTTAGATACCAAACTCATTCCACAGAAATAAGAATAAGCTCCACGAGATGTGTGAAAAGATGCTGAAGAGAGGGTGCCACGACGTTAGGAAAAAAAGGATGAAAGTGAGATTTGCAGAACATTTTGGTGTCAGCGAAGCTGGTGGGGCAATAGAAAGGTCCTTGTAACTGTGCATGACAATTCACTGGAGGTCCAGGAGGGCAGGAAGAGATCACTTGCAATTACAAAGTTAGCTCCAGCCTTCTGATAGGGGTGTGCACGCGTACACGTGTGTTTTGGCCTATATATTCTGTATTTAGCATTTACATTCCCTAATACATACAAAACTTCAAGCTCTAAAGAGTTGGATTACGTGAGACATAGACAGTGATATCTGATATAACTCTTGCTTTCACTTTTCCACCTCATCATATGTATGTATAACATGATTGCTTCATTTATTTTCCCTTTTCCTTTCAGTAAAGTTTGAATTTGAGATAGATATCCTTTTACAAAGTATTAATATCTTCAATAAAATTTTATGTGACATCAATAAAAATTAAATTAAGTATATGACTGAAAATGATATGTGCTTTTAACTTAGATGTTACTGTATAATTTCTGATGTAAAAGAAAGCTTTATAATTAGTGTGTAGTAATTTTTTGAGTTAATAACTTCAAAACTAATTAATCCATTATTTATTAGTTAAAATGAACCAAATTAAGTCCGATATTCGTAATATATATGTTATTACTGCGTCTAATTATGTATTCATGCTTTTTTTTTTTTTCCTTTACGGAGATTTTAACATTGTCAGTGGGAAAATAAAGCAAAGGCACTGGCAATTATTATAATTCCTTGAGACCAAATACATCATGGCTTTTCTTTTTTCTTAAACACTGTCCTTTTATGGCAATGTCGCCTTCTATGATCTTTGCCCATTAAGTAGTAAATCTCCTTTGGTAGATAACCATATCTGGACTCGAGTTCTTGAAAAAAATGGAGTTGCTAACTTCCAAATGTGCAGTTGGGCATGCATTAAAGAGATCCTATATGAGGCATCCCTCTGTGAATTGCAAGATTCCCAAATGTGTGCTTGTCAACGACCTAATATTAATAACATTTTTCTTGATGATTGCTTGAATTTTGTAATTAATTCATAAAGAGATATTATGTGTCGCGATAGCAATGCCACGTCTCTGAAAAAGCAATACCAGCTCAAATCCAACTTAAGGGTCTCTGGACTCTGGAGCTTGTTTTCTGAAGATCAAATTTTGATTTAGTTCTTCAAGAAGCCAAAGGTCAAGGCTGCATGAGAACCATGAAAGCGGTCCATCCTGTATCAATGGGAGGCAAAAGGGACCCACGAGGAGAAAAGACTAAAGAGACATGGCCCTACAAAAGAGGCCATTGTCGGTTGGCCACCCCGTTGGGAGGCACAGAGAAGGACCATTACAGCAATTGTGGGTCATCCCCTTTCTCACGTAGTGTAGTGTTGACATCTCCAAGGCCACTCATTGCTCTCTCCACTTCTTACCCTTTGCTCTCTGCTGAAATATCACAATTGCCCACTTGGTACTTGGCAACTCCTTAGCTTTGGGGCTGGCATTGATCGAGCCAACACAGAGGTCCGGTCTTGTTCGCTCCCGGACATAGATTGAGCCAACACATACCTGGGTCACTTTTTAGCTTGTGACCATGACCACATACGGCAAAACATGTTCAAGAACAATCTCAGGACGCTGCGAGTTTTATTGACACGTCCAGCTCTAAAAACCCTACACCTTCAGTAAAGTGAACGCTAATCTGTTCGTATATTTATGGTCCTTGCGTATTGTAGTACTTGGAAATGGCTAAAAAGATTTGAAGGAACTTAAAATTTCCTACCTTGAGCAATTTCCAACACGTAATAGCAACTGGGAATCTGACTAGGTGCGTGTTTGTGCCTTTTGATTATACACTGTTATCTTTTTATTGGTTTTCTTGTTCCAATTTCTTCTGCAACTAGAACACGTGTAAGGGTTTAATAATATTTTCGTTTGCTGTTTAACCTTCCCGCCATTTAGTGTAAATGAGCACAGAAAAAAGTAGAAACTTCACAACTTTCCAGGATTATATTCCACTGTATCCTCTCACTTTCTTGCGGATTTCGGTGACTTGTTGTTTTCTAGTCTGCAGAAAAGTACTGTATTTTCTGTCAAATCTTGCTATACTAAATTATTTTCTGTCAAGTCTAGCTATAGTAAATTGAAGGGTTTGGATAGTAGTGCTGGCAAACCATTAGTGGAACAAATTAAGCCTAAATTAAGAGTAGTTATAGCTACCAAAAACGTCATGGGCTGAACTTTCCTCCTTTCTAGATGTTAGTGGGTGGACCACACACAGTACTCTTTTTGCAAAGGATAATATTCCTGATCATCTTGGGATAATCCCCGGTAGAATGAAATCATCAAAATCATTCTCATGAGAAACATGGATGTGCCCTTTATTGTTCAACTCCTGATGCTGCTGTCACTTCATTGAAAATAATGACAACAAGGAGGAAGAAATAAAATCTGAAGAGCAAGCCAGCAGTAAGTGAAAAGAAAAATGTATCAGGCTAAAAAGCAATTGTTTCATCATTGAGCTGATGTAAACACCCCTAGTTTAGTTGGCAGGAGAGCTGGTTAACTCATAACTGATGTGGGGCTGCCTAGTTTACACAAGAACAAATGAAGTTATCAGAAGCTGACCCAGTTCTATACATTAAATTTCGCAGAACCCGCCCCCATGATTGTTCATTGCTAGCTTTTGATAAACAATTCCGATATTTCTGCCAAGGCAAATGCAACCATCAAAGGTTTGGAGTACCAAACATCGTATGCTTAATTAGTCTTAGGTTAGTTGGATCAATAAACTAGGGCCCATATTCCCATAAATCACAACCTTACAGACTTGAAGATCAAGTTTTTTTTATAAAAGATTGCAACCAGCAAGAATCCAATGCCAAAGAAGTTGAAAATGATCCTTCAACTGCCAAAGGATGAAACTTCTATTATTTCATTAATGAAAACTTTGTGACCCAGAAATCACTTGCCTTATATCGGACACTACATCAGTCCTGCACAGCAAACCATTCATTTCACACCAGCAATAAGTAAAGTTTCTGGTCGTGGACCATATACCATTAATGCTCGCAGATAGTCTGGTACGGGTAGCTCTATATATTCTAGGTAAATGCCGGGGTATTCGTATGGCCTGTAAACTATACAGGTGAGAAAGGTTAAAGCAGACAAGGATTGTGATACATATATCCTATTCTTTCTTTCTTTCGGCCTTCTTGCTTTTCTTTATTCTTTGGCTCTTTTAAAGTATAAACCCAATCCATTTCAACTTGTTTTGTGGCTTTTTCTTGGTAAAAATTTTCTGCCTGTAATCCTCTTTCTGATATTAATGGTGGAACACTAGAGGTGTACGATGTTGCGTATAAAATAGTGTTTGACTAAAATAATCGTGGACTGTACTGCAAAAAAATTGCTGTGGCAATGATGAGAAGGAAGGGCGCAAGTGGGCACAGGATTAGCACGTGGGTGTCGCCTTTCTCATTTCACGCTGGCACGTCCGTTGGAAAAAATGCCTTCAACCATATTCCTCCTCTAAATTGGAAAAAAATAGTACTAGTTCACAGATTTTCATGATTCAAACTCGGTTTTTGTTATGAATGATTGGCAGTTCATGCTTGTTGGCCACATCAAAGAGGCTTAGACGTGAGGTTACGATCTTATTGCCATTCTTTATTATGTGGATGTCTTTCTAGTTTAAACAACAATTCTGTTCTATGCTTGCATTGGTAAGTTGGTGTGTGACCTTGCATACTGGTTATAGAACAGATAGATTTTCTTATTTTTCCTTCTTTTTTGTTATGCTTTTTTAGTTGATCGTCTTGGTGGGAGTGAGATATATCTGATCTTGATGGGATTGCAGTGGCTTTGATTCTTTATTTGCATGTCCAAATCACATGGGGTATAGAATTTGACTGAAACGACATGGACCTTGGACAGTTTGATCTTCTGGGGTTCCTATCGTTTTGACAGCTTATGTTAGTAATTCCAAAATATAAGAACTAGGAGACTACCTCACGCACAATAAATTCTCCTGGTATTCCTTTCATCTGGGGTATCCTCTTTCCTCCAATAAAATTCCACCTTTAATAACCTTTTTTATGTTGACAGAATGAAGTTTTTAATGACTAATTAACTGCAGGCTTGCTAAGTTGCAAATTTTTGTACAGGAAGAAACAGCTGGTTTTCTTTGTATTCTTCTTTGGAAAACATCTCTAGTTGTCTCCTGGAGGAAGAACGTTGTTTGGCTTCTGAGGAACTCGTGGTCAATCCTGCATAGGCTTTTCAGGCTGATTTATCTGGTTTATCCATGTTTGGCTTCTGAGGAACTCGTGGTCAATCCTGCATAGGCTTTTCAGGCTGATTTATCTGGTTTATCCATGTTGAGAAGTAGCCAATGAAGACGCAAAACCAGGAAGAAAATCAGAAGAAACAGACATGAAGTTTATGAAACTAGGGTCCAGACCAGACACCTTCTACTCCACTGAAGCTGTCAGGTGAGAATTTTCAACTTACTAAACATGAAGATATGGATTGAAGAAGTTTTTCTTGGGAAGAAATGGCATGAATTTATTTCTTTAATGCAGGTCTGTCTCCTCTGAAGTCTCTAGTGACCTCATAATTCAAGTGCAAGGAAGTAGATATTTGCTTCACAAGGTAAAAACTTCAAAAACTTTTTGTTTCTTTTTGTTTCACAATTAGTTTGTGATCAGTTAGGGCTAATTTCGCATGAATTCTTCATCTGTAGTTTCCTTTGTTGTCCAAGTGCTTGCGCTTACAGAGACTCTGCTCTGAGTCCCCTGACACTTCACCACACCAGATAGTCCAACTTCCAGATTTTCCTGGTGGGATTGAAGCATTTGAACTTTGTGCCAAGTTCTGTTATGGTATTACCATCACTCTTAGTGCATACAACATTGTAGCTGCAAGATGTGCTGCAGAATATTTGCAAATGACGGAGGATGTTGAGAAGGGGAACCTAATATGCAAACTTGAAGTTTTCTTCAATTCTTGCATACTTCATGGTTGGAAAGACTCAATTGTCACTCTTCAAAGCACCAAAGCTTTTCGTTTGTGGTCAGACGATCTTGGAATTACAAGCAGATGTATAGAAGCCATAGCCTCTAAAGTCTTAATCCATCCCTCAAAAGTGAGCTTGTCACATAGTTATTCCAGAAGGGGAAGGGATGATATCTCCTGCAATGGAGCAGTGAGCCTAAGGCATAAATCAACATGCAAAGGATGGTGGGCTGAGGATATGGCAGAATTAGGCATAGACCTGTACTGGAGAAGCATGGTAGCTATTAAATCTGGAGGAAAAATACCCTCTAATCTCACTGGGGAGGCATTGAAAATTTATGCAGCTAGATGGCTACCTAACATATCAAGGGAAGTAAATGGTCACAAAAATGAAGCATCAGACTCAGATTCAGACTCAACCAATGAGGTGTTTTCAAAGGATAGGGTGATCTTGGAATCAATAGTAAGCTTACTTCCAGTAGAAAAAGGTTCAGTATCTTGCGGTTTCCTGCTAAAGCTCTTAAAAGCTTCCAATATTCTAAGTGCCTCGTCGTCTTCAAAGGTGGAATTAGCTAGAAGAGTGGGACTTCAGTTAGAGGAAGCAACAGTGAATGATTTGTTAATACCCTCTTTCTCAGAGACAAGTGGTACTTTGTATGACGTAGACATGGTTCTGACGATATTAGAGCAGTTTATGGCTCAAGGGCAAAGTCCTGTAACTAGTCCTCCAAGATCCAAGTTGGGGTTTGAAAGGAGAAGGTCTCGTTCTGCAGAGAACATTGATTTGGAGCTCCAAGAAAGCAGGAGGTCATCTTCAGCATCCCATAGTTCAAAATTGAAGGTGGCAAAGCTTGTGGATGGTTTTCTTCAAGAGATTGCCAGAGATGTCAATTTGCCTCTATCAAAGTTTATTACACTTGCTGAGTCCATACCAGATTTCTCAAGGATTGATCACGATGATCTATACAGAGCCATTGACATCTATCTTAAGGTAAAATAACAGTTTCTTCTTGGTTCAAACAATTTACCATTTTTCACATAATAGCCATACCTAGCTAGCACTTCACAATCACATCCTAGAATGTGGGTCATTGTTAGCGGTTAGATAACCAACTCTGTTGACCTTGGAGTTAGCTCACAGTTAATGCTAGTCTGACCTAGCAAATTTAGCCTCATTTGTCGGATTAATGAGAAATGAGCTTGCATATTTATAATCTTCGAATGTACTCACATCTGCGGGGCTACAGAAAACATGTGGCTAAGGTTCACTCAATCATATTGACAGAGAGTTAGGATTACATTTACAAGTTTATTTATGGTTGAAGGGTCCAAAAGCCATACAGGTGGCCAAAATTAAGCAAGTTTCTAACTTTAAGAGGTACTCAATTGTCATTAATAATTAAGAATTGAAATTCACCAAAAACATCATGTATGAACATCCAGACACATCCAGACCTAAACAAGTCTGAAAGGAAACGGCTGTGTCGAACCCTGGACTGCAAGAAGCTATCAGTTGAAGCCTGCATGCATGCTGCACAAAATGAGTTACTCCCACTGAGAGTCGTCGTGCAAGTTCTCTTCTTTGAGCAGACAAGAGCAGCCATGGCTGGTGGGAAAGTCACTGAGCTTCCTAGTAACATTAAAGCACTCTTAGCCTCACATGAGATTGACCCATCAAGACCTACAGCAGCATTAAGCACTAATACTAGCATCGTAGGAGAAGATCAATGGAGTGTTTCAGGGCTGAAATCATCTAAGCCAAAGCTCTCAACTTTAAGAATGAAATTGGCTGAAGATGATAATTTGGATGAACACGATTTGCAATCAGATGGTCTTGGGAGAAGTTCCAAGTTTAAAGCCTTTTGTGCTCTTCCTACACGACCCAAAAGAATGTTTAGTAAGTTGTTGTCTATCAATAGAAATTCCAGCGAGAAGACTTGATTAAATTTTTGTTTGAAATTTAGGCATCGATTGTAATATGAAGTGTAACTCTATACACTGCTCTTTTTTCTTTTCTGAAGTGCACTTGTTATTTGTAGATCGGAATCAGAAACTATTCATGTGCATTATCAATGTAATAAAAACAATATAATAAGAACCAAGATTTTCAGGATGTTGGAACAAAATCTCTTGCCAGATCTTAATTTGGAAACTATAACATAGCTCTTTGGTGTAGAGAAGAACGTGGGACCAAGGTTCCTGTTTGTGTCTATAAATCTGCAACATCTGTCTCTGTCTCTTTGTTGGAACTCACTGATCCTTCTCTGTTCACTGCACAATTAGTGTTTATTACGTGTTGTGCCTGACATAATTGTGTTGTTAGCCTGTTGCGATCGAATTTTTGTGTCTTATTGCCTTATTTTGAGTCAGTTTGACATTTCCAATTCCATGTGATTATCCGAATTTTGCGGCTGGCATCAGATCATTGTAGTGAAGTACCATTTGTTTGGGTTCTCATCGATCATCAGGACTTCTTCCTCTGAATGATACATGTACCCGTTTTTAATCTGACAATGGCATTATTGGAGATAAGACCATGCAAAATCTTGCCTTTCTGTCCTAGTGATTGTTGAAAGAATGATGAACAGAAGCAAATGGGCGTATTGTTTGTTGACAACAGAAAATAAGTATCGATTTCGAGTATGCGTGTAAAACAGATTGTTGAGGCAATTCAATCACCTACAAGATCGAGAAAGTTGATCGTAAGTCCATTTTTTTCATCTGTTTGATAGATGGGAAAATCCTGGTAATAAAAAGAAAGCAGCAATGCCTACTAACTATGCAGATCAGTAGAAAGTAGAAACTAAACTAAACTTATCATGGTAGAGTGAGTAGAACATTGCAAGAACTATATTAAGGTAAAGGGTTTGATGGGACAAGTACTGGTTACAAATGATCAAGGTCCTTTCTGTTCTGGGATGTTTTTGGCTTGTTGAATAGTTTTCCGACATGTAATCAAAGAAATAATTTGTGGTAAGGTAGCTATTATCAGCCATTTTTAAAAATATCAATTATGCATGCATGCGGACTAGAAAGTTTACTATTTGGTAAGATGCGTTTTATGTGGAAAGCATAAGATTGCCCTGTCAATTCTCATGTCTCGGCATGTAGGTGGCATCCTGGAGAAGTGCACGCCTGAAAACTACAGATGAATGCTAAAAATGCGACATCCATTGAAATCTCTGACGACACCTGTTTTTATTTTGTTTACGAAGAACTCAAGGACGAGGCCATCATTTTGGAGATAATCGTATCAATGAAGTTAAAAAGCTGGGTGCTGAGCTCCAACTCTACTCTAAACAAAGGGTAAAGGAATAGAATAAAGTTTAGTGAAAAATCAAAAACAGACCGTTGGTCCTATAATTATACGCAGGTCATCATTATTGTTGCGATCATTTCAGTCCTTATGATCATCATGGTTTTCCTCACTAAACTCCTGATCTCAAGCTACTACATCTGCATGCATCGCTTCTCCTCCTTTCTGTTAAACCTCCAGGGTGTTATTTATTTATGTCTGTCTTCTGCTCTAGAGTCGTTTTAAAAGACATCTTGTGATATGGTTCAAGCAAACACAATTCATTTCCCATTACTGAACAAGAGGCAAAAATCACAAGCTTTCTAGCTTTGGACCTGAAAAAGGTCAAAACTCAAAACTTTGGCATTGATGTGATGGTCGTGCCGAAGAATTGCCTATAAAATGATGTAATGCAACTACAGTCCAATAAACTGATCAGGAGGAAATTCTATTATCAATATCTGACAGAACCTGTTCGTAGGCATGAATGACCATTTTTGAGGGACCCTTCTGGTAACTGAAACGGGTTCATGGCAATAATCTGATGTAGCCAAATAGGCGAAATCGTTCAGATTCGCTATAGCTCATTTCCAAACTGCATTAATGGGGCATCAAATCTGAGCCTCAGATAAGGCTTTCAGGAGGACATCTGTCAACTTCTGTCTTTTTTCATATGGATATAATATTATATGAGTGGACCATTTGCACGTAATATAAAAAATTTTAAAATATAGTTTAATAGTGTAATTCAAATAAAAATATAATTTAATTTTTCAATTTATTAGATTAAAAAATTTACAATTTTCTCTTTTAATTTATTTATTATCTTATTCCTAGGGAAAAATATTTTATACTATTAAGTTATATTTCTATTTTAAAAAGGAACAATAATTAGTGTAAAATTAATATTATATTTTAAATAAAATTTATACTGAATGATTAACTCTTCAAAATTTTCGATGTTCAACTTTTGGTTTCTGAACATATCCTAAAAATCTGCTTACACGGACAATTAGATGTTACCCGATATGTACCTATTTAACAATAATCGTTAAAGATATGAACCCTAAGATCATTTGTGGTTTTGTTTATTAGTCCTAAGTCTTTGTTTCTCATAATCTATCCCATTTCAGGCTCACCTGTTCAACAAACATGAATTATCTTTAATTTTACCCTGATCAATCCGAGGAACACTAAAGGATTTGGTAGACTACTAACTATATCAAAGAAATTGCCTGAAGGTAATCATAGAAGAACTTTAAGTACAACATTGTAGCCAACAATGTGTAACAATAGCAACATACACTTAATACATGCATGTAAGCTTTCTAATGGCCCTCAATTGCATTTACATTCGCAGCCACACCACCATTAGTCCCTGAATTCGTGTCCAACTAAACTCTGGAATCGATGCTTTTGGTTCGTTAGAGGTTAGGTGCAAGGTGAATTTGGCACCCAAATGAACCAGCATGGTTGGTCGGAGAGTACAGACAAGTGTTCTTAGTTGCACTTGGTTGTCTTGTTAAGGTGGTAGTCCCAATCCCCCAAGGACTAGTCGGTTGAAACTTTATGCCACTACTAGATAAGTGATGATGATGGTGATGATGATCAGTCTCTGCTGGAGTCTCCAACTTTATATTCTTTCGCCAAACTTGTCCACACTCCATTGAGATCTGCTTCTCGATCCTGAATTTCAGGGGTTTTTATTAATTTAGCTACTCTCAACCCCAAGTCTTGGTTAGGCAATGAAATTCTACTAGTGTTTTCAAAGGACGGTTGAGAGAACAAACAGAAAACAGGAATTTGGTAAAGATAATCAAAGGTATGTGATGGTTTGTGTTTGGAACCAGAAAATGGATATGGCAATATCTACATTTCTTTTTCATGGGTGTGATGATCACCTACTATATGCCACTTTTGTTAACGCTTCAACCACTCTATGAGAACCATCATTAGGCAGACCCTCTTCTCTTCATCTTCCATCGGGTATCTTTACTTTCTTTGGACACTTCGAATGATGATTCGTGGGAGAAATAGGGAAAGTTAGAAATGGAAAAGATGCATTCCCTTTTGTTATCGTGGCATGTACTCTTGTGGATGTCAATTAGATTATCACTTTTTCCATAATTCATTTTGAGCAGTAATTATTAGTATTATCCCGCATCCAAAGCACACTATTTTCTTTGGTGAACTGCAAAAGTTTTAGTCTATCATCTAGCCCCATCTGACTAAGTCTCTGAACAAAAGACTCACATGCACAACATCAGATTTGGGAAATTTCTCCACAATTCAACAAAAGTTTCTTTATTTATGAGGATTATTGTTATCGAGAGAAATAAGCATTGATTTTCTGTTTTGTGCAGAATAAATAAAGCAAAACACAAAAAATCCACTAACTACAGTATATATGTTTCCGCTTACTTTAACTAGTTTGACTAATAGTGCCCTTCATGTAGGAGATTGCGGAGAGTCCAACAATCCTAACTTACGTACATATTATGATGCAAACGACCAGTCAAATGCTTGTTGAATACATCAGCAAGTTGAGTGGAAGAGGAAAGAAACAAGCGTTGAAAAAAACTCTTTAATGTCTGATTGAAATTATTTTACTGCTTAACTTAACTGCATCTGCATGTGGAACTTTGGTTAGTATTAGTAAGCAAGAGTTAATCATGTAAGGATTGTAAGAACTAGTATTTATTGAGACAATTGACCAAATTAGAGTAGGTTTGTAGGTAAATTGAATTGAAGGAATAGTAATAAAAAGATAAAACACATAGATTTTATGTGGAAAACTCCCAAACAAATTAGGGTAAAAATTATAGGTAAGAAGAAGAAACTTTATTAGGAAATTTAAGAATTACAATTTCTCTCTATTTTACAAGGAGACACTCTTAACTCTCTCAAGAAATAGGAGAAACATTCTCTAAACTGTGGAGTTTAAATTGAAGAAGAGAGATTTCTGGGATGAATGAAAATTGATCTAAGAGGGCCTATTTATAGGCCTCCCAAACACGTTTAACTAGCTATGGATAGATGTCCACAACTGTCCATCTTCTTTTGCTTCCTCCATTTTCTTACTTTGTGCAGTCGACAACAACCCTTAATGACTTTGGTGTAGTCGACAACAACAATCTCCCAGTTGAACATTTGATTGAAGAGGGCTTATTTATAGGCCGTTCAAACACATTTAATTAGCTGTGGACGGATTGTCCACAATTGTCCTTCTTCTTCTTCTTCCTACATTTTCTGACTTTATGCAGTCGGCAACAACCTTTATTGACTTTGGTGTAGCTAGCAGCAACAATCTCCCAGTTGAAGATTTGATTGACAGTCAATCAGATCTTCATACCATTCTTTCTCCCTTGTCATTTTTATATTGCTCATGTTTCCATCTAGCCGCAAGAGGATCGACACCAAAGTTTGATGCCTCATAATACGGTGCAACATTTGAGGTCCCTTTAATGCATCTCAGGACTCTCTTTAAAGCATTCCAGTGCTTTCTGCTAGGATTTCCTATATATCAACTAACTACCACTGCATGTGCAACGTTAAGTTTTGTACGAATCATAGCAAACATTAAGTTTCCCATTGCTGATGCATACGGTACTCGAGGCATATCCATTCTCTCATCTTCATTATTAGGACTTATGTTGGATGATAACTTGAAATTAACAAAAAGTGGGGTAGAAATTGGCTTACAATCTTACATATTGAAACGTCACAAGATCTTTTTCGGATAATTCTTCTGAGAAAGCTAAATCTTCCTGTTACTTCCATCTTAGCGATTTTGCATCCCTAGAATCTTATTTGTTGGTCCTAAGTCCTTCCTTTTAAATTCCTTAGCTAACTAAGCCTTCAATTCTATAATATGATCTTTGTTGGGGCCTGTTACTAACATGCTGTCTACATACAACAATAAGATAGTGAATTCATTGTCACCAAACCTCTTGAAATATGCACAAGGTTCTGCATTTAGTCTGCTGTATTCAAGGATCATAATGAAGGAATCAAAACTCTTGTACTAATACCTCGAAGCCTGCTTTAGACCGTACAAAGATTTGTTCAACCTGCAAACCAAGTTCTCCTTTCTTGCTTTTTCAAAACCTTCAAGTTAGAGCATATAAATCTGTTCTTCAAGATCTCCATAAAGAAAAGCTATCTTTACATCTAATTGCTCTAGATGTAAATCAAACGTAGCACATATTGCGAGGACTACTCAGACTGTAGTAAGTCAAACCACAGGGAAAAATATTTCATTAAAGTCAGTCCCTTCCTTTTGAGCATATCCTTTAACTACCAATCTTGCACGATATCGTTCAACTTGATCATCGCCATTTTGTTTGATCTTATAGCCATTTATTATCGATGGCCTTCCTTCCTTATGGTAGTGGCATAAGTTCCCAAGTCTTATTTTTATAAAGAGCTTTAATTTCTTCACACATTGCTGCCATCTATTGAGATGCATCTGAATAGTTTATTGCCTCCTTAAGAGTTGATGACTCCTTATTCTCAGTTAAAAGACAATATGTTGCTCTCCATAATATAGTTTGAATGATAATCTGGTTGCCTTTTGGGCGATTTGATTGACGAGTCTTTAGAACCTCATACTCTATTGGTTATTGTGCCTCGTGTTCTGGTACTGCTTCAGAAGAATCCATTTAGGATTCCTTTTCCACATGAACAACAATAGTCTCTGAATCTTCCTTTGATGTGCTATCATCTTCTCCTTTCTTTTGTAGCTCACCTACAAAGATTACATTCCTAATAATGATAACCTTATAGGCAGTAGGATCCTATAGGCGATATCCCTTCACTTCATCAGCATACCCCAAGAATAAAAATTTCCTAGATTTTGGATCCAGCTTCGTAGTTTCTTGGGGATTGTACTACGCTTGTATAAGACTTCCAAATATATTAAGATTTGAATAATCAAATGGCTTACCAGTCCATATCTCCATCGGTGTCTTCACCTCAATTGCAGTTGATAGGGCCCAATTTACCATATAATAACCGATGTTAACTACTTCTGCTCAGAAAGTCTTGTCTAAGCTTGTAATTGCCAACATCGCTTTAGTTCTCTCCAACAGAGTTCTATTCATCCACTCTGCCACTCCATTTTGTTAAGGAGTGTATATCATTGTAAACTGCCTTTTAATGTCTTTTTGCTTGTAGAATTGATCAAATTCATCACCAATGTATTTTCCTCCATTATCTGTCCTTAAAAGCTTAATCTTCTTTCCAAATTCAAGTTCTACGTGTGCTTTGTAAACTTTGAAGACTAGAAACACATATGCCTTCCTCTTAATTGGATACACCCAATATTTGTTGGAATAATCATCAATGAAGGGCACAAAGTACTTTGCTCCTCCCAGGGACAGAACTGGTACTTGCCATACATCAGAGTGAACTAATTCTAGAACTGATTTTCTTCTAGATTTGATGTGTTGACCTTTAATGTTGGGCCCCGTTTCTGAAGCCCAACGATCGCTCCAAAAATCATAACATAAGACGTGCTCATAGCACC